>BMAO01010488.1:0-83167 GCA_019973975.1 Trichonephila clavata | reverse complement strand
TATATGCATTTTATATTATGATTTTATAATTCGTTTTTATATTTTTTGCCACTCACGTTGAGAAATGTTTTGCGTTTAAATTCATTGTTCTGAATGGCATTAGAATGTTTAGATCTGTGTGAAAAACTCCTGTGTATTTTGTATGAATTGGCAACCTAAAATTTAAGAGCTGTTCTTGCTTAAATTTAGATTTGACATTGAATCTGTCGATAAGTTGTTCCCTCTCCTTCAATATGGGTTCCCACAATTGTATAAAGGTGTATTTTCCATTACAAAGCTATTGTACAAAACATTTCGCTAACGAGTGTAAAATTATTCCATAGTAGACAAGACAATATTATACTAGGTGGTACAAATAAAGAAAAAACGTTTTAATATTTTCTTATATTACAATAAAAATTTAAAAAGCATTACAAAATTTTCAATTTTTAGTGGGTGGGATGAGCTTCAGAAACTTGTGGTTTCACACACTTCAAAGAAGAAACGTGATTTCATTTTGCATGCACTTTTATATTTTCCTTTTTTTTTTTATTGTGACTCGTGGAACCCCAGGTGTTCCATGGAACACAGTCTGAAGACCCCGTCTTAAGCGGACCCAATAGAAAACTGATCAATCAAGAGTTCATTAGAGATATTAAACATTTACTTATATATATATACTTTCAACATGCTTTGTTGAAATTTCTTAAATTTTTTTTTGAAAATTTTTTCAGGGTTTTCGTTTTTTTCTTAAATCAACTTATTTATGAGAGCACTTGTTTTCTTTCAGAACAGCACTTTTTTCCCTATTTTATATAGGTGTAAAATAATAATAGGTATTTATTATTTTTTTCTAAATAAGCTATGAGATGGAAAAATTCTTTTCAATGAAAGCCGAGAGGCTTCTCTATTTTTATGTTTTAAGAGAAATTAAACCAACTTCAATTACAGCTGTAATTATAGTTTACATATTTTGAATATCGATTTAAAAATTCAAATAGAATTCGCACACACTCAATGGACAAATAAGATTTTTATGAGTTCCTTAATCCATAGTTTTCTTAAAACGTTAATAAGCGGGGTTTTTTTTAAATATGTATAAATATCAAAAACTCAGAAAATAGTTTAAAAAATATTTTATTACTATTAAAAGTTAAATATAATGTCAACAAGGAAATTTTATAATGCTGAGAAAGGAATGTTTAAGAAAATTTCTATTCCTCTTGCAAAACATAATTAACGTTTTAATCAACGACGGAATTAGATTTATTCAAGGAACATAACCCTTTTATAAAAATAGCAGCATAGATTTAGATGTGCTTGTAGATCACAGCCACAATAAAAAACTTGGTTAACTGCATTTGGATAATTTCAGTACGTAAAACAAAAAAATCAAAGGGAAAAGATTTTTTTCCCTCCAAATATCCTTATTAATAAGAAATTTTTTTCTAATTATAGAACATCATACACATATGAATATAATATCGAATAGCACACCACATTTAATTCCATCATATGTCATACCAAGGAATGCATGTATCGTTGAATTTTATTTTGGAGATAGAGTGCACAAATGAGAGGTTTACATAGCTCTGAAACAATGCAATATATCTTTAAACTTGTAAGGTATAAAAATTGATTTTTTTTTTCATTTGTCGTGTAAATGCTCTTTATACTTAATACATTTAAAACGGAATATAATATAATTTTTCTATACCAATCAAATAATTTTTACGAAGTTTGAGTTCCTTTTCTTTTTAATAATGGTTATTGTTTAATAATTATTGTCTGCTTAACAATTACTATTGTGTAGATAGATAAAGTTGAAACTTTTTTTTTTACTATTGTTAACAAGAAAATTAAAATTAAGATACACCTCGCTGTCTAAATTTTTTAATATTCCTATCTTCATAAGAAAATAAAATCATTTTTTTGCGATTTGAAGAAAGTCGAAATTTTAAAACGTTCATGTAAAATGAAATTCGAGTAATGATTTACACAACTAATCAAATTTATTTTGCAAAAATTTAGCAAGATTTTTGAAACACTTAAAAACTACTTATTTGATCATTTACTTATTCTCCCAAAGTCTATACCTTTTGTATATCAAATTCACAAAATGTTAAAAAACTTGGAGTATTAAATGTTTGCATTACTTTTTTTAATGTCAAAATGTTGCTCTGATGTTGATAATTGTTGAATAAACTATAGTTTATTCCCATAAGATAGATTTAATTATAAATAATTGAATATTGTCTTGTTTTTCATGAAAAGTTATTAAACATTTCTTACACTTAATAGTTAAAAGTTAAATAATACCAGAATAAAAAAAAGTTTTATTATATAAACCAGTTAAAAAATGTCAGATTCTTTTTTCAATTAATTTCACTTTGAAATTTGTAACATGTGTTCTTCCGTTCAACATACTTTACAGTTATCATTTGTATACGGTCAGATTAAATTATATTAACTGGTATGCTTGCAGATATTCTTCTAATCTGTACACAATGCCTCTTGAGAACTGATTCATGAGTTGTTACAGAATTTCACACAATGAAGCTTTAATAAAATCTTATTTGTCCCACGACTCGTCTCACGTTTTGTATGTTTTTGACTTGTCCGATTTTGGGGGCTGCATCTCAATTGGTTAAGTAGTACAACTTTTACCCTTTAGCTTGTCTTTTCTGCATATCGGGTAGTCATTTCTAGTGACTGATTAATAACTGTTATTATTACTTGGTTGTAATGATTTCGAATATTGATTCAAATGACCCAGCTGCGTTTGGATTCCCATGTGAACTCAAACAAAGCGCGAGATCTTTACCTCGAATAACAAGAGGACGAGGCCATCCGACAAATCTAGAGGTTAATATACTTAAGAATAATCTTTTATCTCGAAGGAATAAAAGTCATTTCGTTTATTTTTTTATAAAAATATATAAATATCAAAAGACGTTTGTAGCAAATTATACGAGGAAAATAAATACTAATTTTTTTTAAAATTAGTTCATAAACTTGAAAAGTAGAAGACAGAAAATTTTATACCAGGGTTATTAATCTGAATATTTTTTAAAAGTGAGTTTCCATAGTTTTTCTTTGATTTATTGAAAAGTGATTTTGGCTAAGTTGACTATAAACTCTTTTAAAACAGATATTTCTATGGTTTTATTTATTTATCAATTATTATGGTATTTTTAATTGAAATAATAAGGCAAAAATTATAAATTTTCTTCTTTCAGTCTCCTTGTTGGATACTAAACAAACTTCGCAGTTTATTCGATTTTTCAATAATGGCATTTTCCTAAATGCATTTTATCTGAAATTGGCGAGTTTAATATTACATGTTACATTAGAAGCCTAGGTGCTCCAGTAATTCAAATAACAAAGTTCGTACCAGAAAACTTACCCTATAAAAAGTATTGAAATCCTCTGCGTCAACCAAAGTTCGCTGTGTAAAACAAAGGAACCTCTGCAAACTAAACTGACATTACGCTAATGGAAATGTGGGGAGAGAGGTATATTAGTCATATGATATTGTTTTTTTTCACTTGATTCAGTTCAAAGTTACAATGTCTTGGTTTGAGATCCAACAAGATGATTTTTATTTATGTTAGCCATTCTTAGAAATTTTTCCTTTATTAATACGAACAGAAATGGATAGTCCTTTCTAATGCTTGAAGAGGTCTCGAATGAAATTATTATGTGATATTTTCTCACACAGTTTGACTTGGAAATAAATAAATACGGTCTTATGGTTGAAATCCAAGATTATTAGTCATTAGATAGTCATTTTTTTCTTCAAAAATATTGTTACATTTTGAATAATCGATAGTAAAAATAGAATGGAATACCGTGTAATAAAATGTCTTCTGAAGATACCTCGAAGCAAAAAAGAATGCGTTTTCGAGTCTTTCAATATTGTCGAAAAAATTCATGTCGGATTATTTTTGATGAAAGGGGGGTTTGAGATCGAAAAATTATATTGATTTCAAAATTATGGTATTTATTCTAAAATTAAGGAATGAACTCCTTACACTGATTGTTCAGTGGAATCGCTGTAGTGCCAACGGGCTGTTCAAGGACTAGCTTTATTGTTGAGGATCTTGTGTTCATAAGTATAATTAGGTATTTAGATTATTGTTTAAGTTGAAGTGTTCTCAAAGCTTAGATCGAATTTAGATAGTCATTACAAAGACATAATAAAGTGTATATTTTAAGAAAGTGTCTCATCCCTTGTTGAACCCTCACTTTTAAGCGAGTAAGATTTTGCGACACCTTTAAGAATGACATGAAAGATTTTAGGAGTGTAAGAGAAAATCTATATTTTGCATTATAAATATACATCTCTAGAAATTATCAACACAATTAATGTAAAAATCTATTTTATGAGTACTAAAAAGTAAACTATTAACTACTTAAAATTGGTAACATTCATATTGTAGTAAAACGCGTAGTGTAAAACTCATAATTCAATATGCTTATTTCAAAGGTGCCTTTAAAATAACAAATGTTTCAAATTTCTCGATCATAATTATTCTAGTCACCAAAACTAATGATCATTTAATTGTGTAACTATCACACAACTTTTAAGAAACGTTGTTGAAAACTTTGTTGAAAATCAACAAACTTGGAACAAATGTGACCTATATTAATGGATGTTCAGCAAATAATTTTTGGTCAATATAAAATCAGTGTAAGGAGTTCATTCCTTAATTTTAGAATAAATGCCATAATTTTGAAATCAATATCATTTTTCGATCTCAAACCCCCTTTCATCAAAAATAATCCGACATGAATTTTTTCGACAATATTGAAAGACTCGAAAACGCTTTCTTTTTTGCTTCGAGTTATCTTCAGTAGACATTTTATTACACAGTATTCCATTCTATTTTTACTATCGATTATTCAAAATGTAACAATATTTTTGAAGAAAAAAATGACTATCTAATGACCAATAATCTTGGATTTCAACCATTAGACCGTATTTATTTATTTCCAAGTCAAACTGTGTGAGAAAATATCACATAATAATTTCATTCGAGACCTCTTCAAGCATTAGAAAGGACTATCCATTTCTGTTCGTATTAATAAAGGAAAAATTTCTAAGAATGGCTAACATAAATAAAAATCATCTTGTTGGATCTCAAACCAAGACATTGTAACTTTGAACTGAATCAAGTGGAAAAAAAACAATATCTTATGACTAATATACCTCTCTCCCCACATTTCCATTAGCGTAATGTCAGTTTAGTTTGCAGAGGTTCCTTTGTTTTACACAGCGAACTTTGGTTGACGCAGAGGATTTCAATACTTTTTATAGGGTAAGTTTTCTGGTACGAACTTTGTTATTTGAATTACTGGGGCACCTAGGCTTCTAATGTAACATGTAATATTAAACTCGCCAACTTCAGATAAATGCATTTAGGAAAATGCCATTATTGAAAAATCGAATAAACTGCGAAGTTTGTTTAGTATCCAACAAGGAGACAGAAACAAGAAAATTTATAATTTTTGCCTTATTATTTTAATTAAAAATACCATAATAATTGATAAATAAATAAAACCATAGAAATATCTGTTTTAAAAGAGTTTATAGTCAACTTAGCCAAAATCACTTTTCAATAAATCAAAGAAAAACTATGGAAACTCACTTTTAAAAAATATTCAGATTAATAACCCTGGTATAAAATTTTGTCTCTTCTACTTTTAAAGTTTACGAACTAATTTTAAAAAAAAAATTAGTATTTATTTTCCTCGTATAATTTGCTACAAACGTCTTTTGATATTTATATATTTTTATAAAAAAATAAACGAAATGACTTTTATTCCTTCGAGATAAAAGATTATTCTTGTGTATATTAAACTCTAGATTTGTCGGACGGCCTCGTCCTCTTGTTATTCGAGGTAAAGATCTCGCGCTTTGTTTGAGTTCACATGGGAATCCAAACGCAGCTGGGTCATTTGAATCAATATTCGAAATCATTACAACCAAGTAATAATAACAGTTATTAATCAGTCACTAGAAATGACTACCCGATATGCAGAAAAGACAAGCTAAAGGGTAAAAGTTGTACTACTTAACCAATTGAGATGCAGCCCCCAAAATCGGACAAGTCAAAAACATACAAAACGTGAGACGAGTCGTGGGACAAATAAGATTTTATTAAAGCTTCATTGTGTGAAATTCTGTAACAACTCATGAATCAGTTCTCAAGAGGCATTGTGTACAGATTAGAAGAATATCTGCAAGCATACCAGTTGATATAACTTAATCTGACCGTATACAAATGATAACTGTAAAGTATGTTGAACGGAAGAACACATGTTACAAATTTCAAAGCGAAATTAATTGAAAAAAGAATCTGACATTTTTTAACTGGTTTATATAATAAAACTTTTTTTTATTCTGGTATTATTTAACTTTTAACTATTAAGTGTAAGAAATGTTTAATAACTTTTTATGAAAAACAGGACAATATCAATTATTTATAATTAAATCTATCTTATGGGAATAAACTATAGTTTATTCAACAATTATCAACATCAGATTAACATTTTGACATTAAAAAAAATAATGCAAACATTTAATACTCCAAGTTTTTTAACATTTTGTGAATTTGATATACAAAAGGTATAGACTTTGGGAGAATAAGTAAATGATCAAATAAGTAGTTTTTAAGTGTTTCAAAAATCCTGCTAAATTTTTGCAAAATAAATTTGATTAGTTGTGTAAATCATTACTCGAATTTCATTTTACATGAACGTTTTAAAATTTTGACTTTCTTCAAATCGCAAAAAAATGATTTTATTTTCTTATGAAGATAGGAATATTAAAAAATTTAGACAGCGAGGTGTATCTTAATTTTATTTTTCTTGTTAATAATAGTAAAAAAAAAAAAAAAAAGTTTCAACTTTATCTATCTACACAATAGTAATTTTTAAGCAGACAATAATTATTAAACAATAACTATTATTAATAAATTAAATGTAAAAAAACTTTTTTAAGAACAAGCTTTTATTTAAACGCGCTAAAAAGAATAAAATAAACTTTTCCTTTAAAATTTTTTTTACTATCAACTTATAACGTCATTACACAATTTATATGATATAAAAGCTTGTCGCAATATTTAAGTACTCATATTTACTTAGTTTGAATTTTTAAAAACCAAAATCAATCAGGTCAAGTTATTTATTTTACTTGTTTATCTACACAGGTAAATCTCGCGACAAGCTTTTATATCATATAAATTGTGTAATGACGTTATAAGTTGATAGTAAAAAAAGTTTTAAAGGAAAAGTTTATTTTATTCTTTTTAGCGCGTTTAAATAAAAGCTTGTTCTTAAAAAAGTTTTTTTACATTTAATTTATTTTTTACTTTTTAGTTATCGCTGGACAGGTTTCTCAGCCTGTTCAACTCATTGAACGCTGGTTCGCCATCCCTGGTTTAGCTGAATTAATTCTCGCAAAATGGTATTAGACTAAAAACACAATTTTTTTAAATCCGTAATTTTTAAGCAATTTTTTCAATCTTCATGCAGATTTTGGCTAACATTGTTCTACACACGAAAAAAAAAGGTTTAGTGAGATTATCTTCATAAGTGACAAAGTTATTAAATGTTTAATTAAAATTTTGACTATTTTTGAAAAACTTAAAGAATATATTATTTATTTGAAATATTTTGAAGATAAGGGATGTATTTCTCTAACATATTAGAAGAAAATTTGAATTGTTTATTAAAAACTTCAAAAGGCGTTTAAATATTTGTATTAATCAATAAAATGCTTAAGACTAAAAACGCATTTTGTAATCAAAAAAGAAAGTTTTATCAAATAATGATAATTTTTTGCTGGACATTGAATATCTTCTACGTAAGAATCTATTTTTTTTAATTGCTCAGATCATCTTTAGAAACTTGATTTTGAAAAAATCAATAATTAAATTCAAATAAAATTAACAGATTCTATTTGTAATTAAATTTAAGGACACATGTCGTAGTGTGTGTTTAGATTACTGGTGATAAAATGAGGTATATTTAAATTACTCGTAGGCTTAAAATTAGGAAATTTCTTAAAAAAATTACTTCATTTTATTGTAAAATTATTTTTTTTAATCGAAAATATATTGCATTTCTAGATAATATTTTTCTCTTATTGTTTCCCTAGCGGATTCCTTTTTGATGGGTAAGATACATTAAAAAAATGATCTTTCTGATTCTGTAATTATTTTTTGTCTGAGTTTCATAGATTAAAGATAGATAAATTATTTAAAGAATTTCTTCAATACTCCATCTCAGTTTAACTTGGCAGCGTTGAGAAAGGTATACAATGTACCAATCTACTTGAAAAATAGCTCTACTTTTTTGTTTTGAATTTAAATCCAAGGAAATAGATAGAAATTTGTAAAAAAAATTGCATACGTTGTAGAAATTAGATTGTTTTTACGTTGTAGAAACGTAATTATTTTTTAGACAAAGTTAATTAATACTGTCAATAGCGCAACGTTATGAAATTCCAGTTTGGCTGAAAACCGATTTTCGACGCCAACTTTTGTCATTGTTGTAACAATAAAATTATTACAACAATGCAGATATATCCAAGTTGGCGCCCAAAACTAGTTTAACGTTTTTAATTAATATCTTTTTAATTAATTGCAATATCGGAATATAAATGGTCAAAACATGCATTGTCATCTAAACTAAACGTGTATACAAAATTTCAGCTCAATGGGAGGAAGATATCAGCTTCAAAATTGAGTTGCAAGATTCCACCCGAACAAATTACATACATACATACATACATACATACATACATACATACATACATACATACATACATACATACATACATACATACATACATACATACATTGTAAGTTAAATAAAAGCTTTTAATAAAAAGAAAAGGAACTCAAACTTCGTAAAAATTATTTGATTGGTATAGAAAAATTATATTATATTCCGTTTTAAATGTATTAAGTATAAAGAACATTTACACGACAAATGAAAAAAAAAATCAATTTTTATACCTTACAAGTTTAAAGATATATTGCATTGTTTCAGAGCTATGTAAACCTCTCATTTGTGCACTCTATCTCCAAAATAAAATTCAACGATACATGCATTCCTTGGTATGACATATGATGGAATTAAATGTGGTGTGCTATTCGATATTATATTCATATGTGTATGATGTTCTATAATTAGAAAAAAAATTCTGTTTTATAATGATATTTGGAGGGGAAAAAATCTTTTCCCTTTGATTTTTTTGTTTTACGTACTGAAATTATCCAAATGCAGTTAACCAAGTTTTTTATTGTGGCTGTGATCTACAAGCACATCTAAATCTATGCTGCTATTTTTATAAAAGGGTTATGTTCCTTGAATAAATCTAATTCCGTCGTTGATTAAAACGTTAATTATGTTTTGCAAGAGGAATAGAAATTTTCTTAAACATTCCTTTCTCAGCATTATAAAATTTCCTTGTTGACATTATATTTAACTTTTAATAGTAATAAAATATTTTTTAAACTATTTTCTGAGTTTTTGATATTTATACATATTTAAAAAAAAACCCGCTTATTAACGTTTTAAGAAAACTATGGATTAAGGAACTCATAAAAATCTTATTTGTCCATTGAGTGTGCGCGAATTCTATTTGAATTTTTAAATCGATATTCAAAATATGTAAACTATAATTACAGCTGTAATTGAAGTTGGTTTAATTTCTTAAAACATAAAAATAGAGAAGCCTCTCGGCTTTCATTGAAAAGAATTTTTCCATCTCATAGCTTATTTAGAAAAAAATATTAAATACCTATTATTATTTTACACCTATATAAAATAGGGGAAAAAGTGCTGTTCTGAAATAAAATAAGTGCTCTCATAAATAAGTTGATTTAATAAAAAAAGGAAAACCTTGAAAAAATTGAAAGAAAAATTGAAAAAATTTCAACAAAGCATGTTGAAAATATATATATATAAGTAAATGTTTAATATCTCTAATGAACTCTTGATTGATCAGTTTTCTATTGGGTCCGCTTAAGACAGGGGTCTTCAGACTGTGTTCCATGGAACCCTGGGGTTCCACGAGTCACAATAAAAAAAAAGGAAAACATAAAAGTGCATGCAAAATGAAATCACGTTTTTTCTTTGAAGTGTGTGAAACCACAAGTTTCTAAAGCTCATCCCACCCACTAAAAACTGAAAAATTTGTAATGCTTTTTAAATTTTTATTGTAATATAAGAAAATATTAAAACGTTTTTTCTTTATTTGTTCCACCTAGTATAATATTGTCTTGTCTACTATGGAATAATTTTACACTCGTTAGCGAAATGTTTTGTACAATAGCTTTGTAATGGAAAATACACCTTTATACAATTGTGGGGACCCATATTGAAGGAGAGGTAACAACTTATCGACAGATTCAATAGCAAATCTAAATTTAAGCAAGAACAGCTCTTAAATTTTAGGTTGCAAATCCATACAAAATACACAGGAGTTTTTCACACAGATCTAAACATTTTAATGCCATTCAGAACAATGAATTTAAACGCAAAACATTTCTCAACGGGAGTGGCAAAAAATATATAAACGAATTATAAAATCATAATATAAAATGCATATAACTTCAATGGGGGTAGACTTCTACAGCTTGTGTAGGGGAGAAAATGCATATCCCAAGTACTAAATTTAATGCATGGTATACGTGACACTTGGAAATATCACAAATTAATATTATTAATGTGTGAGTAATTTATGTTAAAATTTAATAAACAATACAGATTTTTAAAAATCGTTTTTTTCGTAAAGGACCTATTTTACTTGTTGATCTACTTTAAATGTTATTTAAAGAAATATTCTAGGAATGGGGGTCCACGAAATCACCCCATAGTTCTAAGGGTTCCCCCCGTTCAAAGCTTAAGTTTGAAAAAAATGTAATGAAAAAGTTTGAAGCTTAAGAAATCAATTTACAGTCACCTTTTTCCGATTTTCTATGTTGATGTTTCCCTGTTTCGATTGTTAAGAATTCTGCATTTGTTATGAGTGGTTAATTCCGTATTTTTTTGTCTACACGTGCTCTTGAGGGAGCGGAATGAATTTTCTTATACTATTCACTAACTCACTCATATAAATAGAATTTTTTTTTGAATAATCACTTTAAAAAAAAACTATAATATACAATAAAAGAAAAAATAATGAAAAGTGGGAATAAAAATGCAGTTTATATCTCCCTTTATAATATAAAACTATATACTAAAACAGCTGTGAATAAATATATTTTGGAAATGAAAAATTCAATAAGGTATCTGATTGTTTCGAAATATGATTTTCTTTAGAAATTGCGTTAATAATGCAAGAGATAAGAAAATGAATAGATTTAGATTCATGAGATTTTAAAATTCTACAATAGATTCTGCCTTGACTAGACCTTCTGCATGCATAACACACATTAACTTTCTCATAATTATTTTCTCTAGAATTGTTGAAAAAGTAAATTATTCATAACTTGAATTTTATGTCTTGTATTTGTATAATTCACTTTCGTGTTTAAAAGGCTATAATTCATTTTTTTGGGGGGAAAAAGAAGAAAAAAGAAGAAAAAAAAATTTTGAACTTATTTGTGACTTAAGGCTTTTTATTTAATCTTTGAAATAATAACAATTTAAAAGGTGAATCGTTGAAAAAATTCTGACCATCCATAATATTTTTAGAAAAACGTCCGCAGAAATATTTTATGGCTGTTATCTCACATTCTGGGGGAGATATCTCTATGTGAGTGCGATGGAAAAGTAATCGGTCTGTACTGTTTGAAGAAATCTTTATTTATGTTTACTACACAGTTACACAAAATACATCTGGCGGCTCTCGCGCGCCCTCTTACGGAGAAAAATAAGAAGGCTTAAAAAAGGTTACAACATGCCGCCCACCTTGAAATATTATTTCAATATACATGAACAATATAAAGTTATTTTACATGAATACATGAATGAAAATTTAATATTTAAGTAAACATTCACAACAATGAAGTATATATGCATATTAAAATGAGTTACAAATAATAAAATTATAGATTTAAATTGGTAACAGACTTAATTTTGTTATATTTCTTTTAAATATGCCATCTGATGTTTTGACAGTAACAACCCTGACTATATTATCTAAACCAGGATGTAATTGGACAATTCTACCCATTTTCCATTTAGTAGGGGGTAAATTGTCCTCCTTTATAAGGCACAAGTCATTCAATTGAAAATTTTTTGTTGGTAGAAGCCATTTTGGCCTTTGTTGCAATCGAGATAAATACTCTTTGTGCCAACGTTTCCAAAACTGTTGAACTAGTTTTTGAATTTGTTGCCATCTAGTAAGATAAGAATGACTTGAGTCAATGTAATTAGGTTCAGGAATACTTGTCAAAGGCCTTCCAATAATGAAATGACCAGGCGTTAAGGCTGATAGGTCGTTAGGGTCATTAGATATGGGCGTTAATGGTCTGGAATTAAGACAAGCCTCTATTTGAGTTAGAAACGTTTCAAACTCTTCATATGTTAATTTAGTTTCTCCAACAACGCGTTTTAAGTTATATTTAGTTGACTTTATTCCAGCTTCCCAGAGACCACCCATGTGTGGTGCACTTGGAACATTTAGATGCCATTTAATACCATTATCAGTTAAAAATTTACTAACATTTTGATTATAATATTCTGATTTTGCAAGCTTCTCAAATTCCATGAGTTTGCGTTTTGCTCCAACAAAGTTGGAACCGCAATCACTGTATATGTCACTGCTTTTTCCTCTGCGGGAAATAAACCTCTTCAGAGCTGCAATAAATGCATCTGCTGAAAGATCAGTCACCAGTTCTAGATGAATAGCTCTAGTAGTGAAACAAACAGAGCTATGTATGCTTTAAAGGATTTGGAACCTCTACCTTTAATGGTTTTAAAATTTGAAAAGGACCAGAATAATCTACTCCACAGCGCATAAAAGCAGGAGCAGGAGAAATGCGAGAAGATGGCAAATCGCTCATCATTTGATTAGTGATGGAAGCTTTTACTTTGCAACATTTTACACATTTTCTTATTAAGTGTCTGATGACATCTCTAGCACCTATTATCCAATATTATTCTTGAATACAAGATTGCACAAGTTGTGTACCAGCATGCAAGAGAATTTCATGATAGTGTCTAATAATGAGATCTGTTAGAATATGCCCTTTTGGCAGTAGGATGGGATGTTTGTGGCCATATGCGAGATTTGCATGTCGCAAACGACCGCCCACCCTGAGAATGTTTGAATGATCTAAAAATGGATTAAGAGATAAAATTTTGCTTCTGCAAGATAGTGGTTGATTTCTTTTTAAAGCATTGATCTCATTATTAAATTCAATAGTTTGCACTAATTTAATTAATACATACATAGCATTGTTTAGTTCATTAGTTTTTAAAAACCCATTTGTTTTATCCTTTGAATTTTTACAATTATTGACAAATCTTAAACAATATGATATTACACGTTTAAGTTTAGAAAGAGATGAGAATTTATGAAGTAAATCATTACCATCAGGCAAGTGATTTGGTACAATAATTGATTGTAATGTACAGTACCTTTCTTCTGGCACAGCATCATTCAATGCAGGAACAGAAGAGTCTGTCTGAAAAGGAAATGTCTCGTGTAAAAATTTGGGACCACACAACCATATAGAAGTGAGTAAAGTTGAAGATGATACACCACGGGTTGCAAGATCTGCAGGATTTGCGCTTCCACTGATATGATGCCACTGAGTAGCAGAAGACAACGTCTGGATTTTCGCCACTCTGTTGGCTACGAACGTCTTCCATCGGCTGTCATGGGATCCTATCCAAGAAAGAACTATGGTGGAATCCGTATAAAATTGGGCTTGTGATATAGGGTAATTCAGAGCTTTACAAGTAAAGTCCATCAGTTTAACTAACAAAAGAGCTCCGCATAATTCTAGTCGAGGAAGTGAGACAGTTTTAAGTGGGGCAACTCTTGTCTTGGCTATTATTAGTTGAACGTTGATTTTTCCTGTATCTGATACAGAGCGACAGTAAATTGCAGCTGCATAAGCCTTTTCAGAAGCATCACTGAAGCCAAATAGATGAAACTGGTTGTCTGAATCGACTAACAAGAATCGTGGAATTTTGATGTCTTTGACAAATTGTACATCATTAGCAAGTTGTTCCCATTCAAGTTTAATGTCTGTAGGAACCCTTTCGTCCCACTGCAATTGTTGTTTCCACAGTCTTTGCATGATTGTTTTATACTGAATTGTGATGGGTGACAACCATCCAAGTGGATCGAATGTCTTAGCAATTGTAGAAAGTAATGTCCTTTTGGTTAAGGTGCCTTCAAAAGATAAAGGAGTGATTTTGAAGTAGAATACATCTGAAGCTGGATGCCACAGGATACCTAAGGTTTTTACTGTATCATCATTGTCTATATTCAAAGAAGTATTAGATAAACGCATATCTGAATCGATTGAATTTAAGAATTCGCTGCAATTAGAAGCCCATTTTCTCAATACAAGTCCGGCACTGGACACCATTTGAGTCAACTGGTTTTGAAGTTCCAGAGCTTCAGAGAATGAATTGGCTCCGGACATCAAATCATCAACGTAAAAGTCCTTGAGAGCTGCTTTAGAAGCAAGAGGAAAATTATTTGATTCGTTTAATGCCAACTGCTGTAAGCATTTTATTGCAAGGTACGGCGCTGATGCAGTGCCATAAGCAATCCTTGTCAACCTAAAGTCTTGTATTGGCTCAAAAGGTGAATTACGCCACACGATTCTCTGGAAATCTGAATCGTGTAGAGTTATTTGTCTATACATTTTTTCTATGTCCGCAGTTATGGCTATTTTGTGCATCCTGAAGCGTAGGAGTAATGTTGTTAAGTCAGTCTGTAGCTGTGGACCAACCATTAGTTTATCGTTAAGAGAAATACCACTTGAGGACTTTGCAGATCCGTCAAATACCACGCGAAATTTGTCACCGTTTTTATTGGGTACTGGGTGATGCGGGAGATAAAAACTGGAACGGGCTGGAACGTCAATCTCGTTTTCTGGGATTAATTCCATGTGACCAAGTTTCAAGTAGTCATCCATGAATTTATGGTATTGATCAGAAAGAGATTGGTTTTTACTGAACCGGCGTTCGCTTTGCTGTAGACGATGCACGGCAATGTCTCTAGATGAACCAAGTTCATCACTAGAATCTCGGAATGGAAACTTGACTGCGAATCTACCTGTTGAGTCACGAGTATAAGTTCTTTTAAAATGATTTTCGCAAGCAATTTCTTCATTCGTAAAGGGTTTTGTTTCAGAGAGTTCCTCTAATTGCCAAAATTTGTCAAGTTGAAACTCTACTGCGTTGTAACTTGCATGATTTGATATGATTCTTTGGCAAGAAATTTTTGTTTTTCCAAGAACAACCCAACCGAAAATGGTTTCCATTGCAGTTAAAGAATGTCCTGGAACATTTAAATGCCTGTTGAGCATTATTTCTCCAAACACGTCTGCACCTAGCAGAATGTCTATTGAGCTTGGCTGAAGACAGTTGATATCCGCTAATTGTAAATTTTTGAATGTATTCAAAGCAGACGCATCGACTTGAAATTGAGGAAGGTCACAGGTGATTTTGGGTAAAATTAATGCATCTACAGTAATACTTGTATTTTTGTAAAACAGTGATGTTATTTCTAACTGAACTAAGCCTGAAACCCTTCCCACGTTTCGCGAACTTAAACCGTCTACATTTATGTTTACGCTAGTGCGCTTAAGTTGTAATAAATTTACACAACTCTCTCTAACAAATGAGCCTTGACTGGCTGAATCAATGAGTATTCTGCATTTTTTAAAAGCGCCATTAATGTATTTAACATAAACGATTGCGGTAGGCAATAAAACAGCCTGAGCGGCAGGTACGATTGCATTATTGCTACTTATCGTGGAATCTTCCGTGTGTATATCTGATACCGTGTTGGCAATAAAAGTTTTGATATTATTTGGATTTTTTGAGCATAATATTGAATTATGTAATTTGGAACAAAATTTACAAACACCTGCACGGCATTTAGAAATGTGATGCGTTTTATTTTCTTTAAGGCAGTTAAAACATAATTTGTATTTTTTAACAACATCCCATTTTTCTGTAATCGGAAGTTCTAAGAAACTATCGCATACAAATAATCCAAAATGTGAACCGCTATTGCAATGGACGCAAACATTCGAGACTATTTGTGAAGAGTAGGGAAATTTCTTATTTGTTTTGGTCATTTTACTCCCCCCCCCCCCGCTTCAAAGGGAACAGATGTTTTTTCTTTCTGGCACTTGGCTAAAGAAGCGATTGCCTAAGACGAAATATTTAAACTGGGCGAAGGAGGGATTTTTTTTGTTTGTTTGTTCGAGAGTCCAAACGCGTAGTGTTTCAGGGTCAAGTTTCCCCCTTAGCAAGAAAATTATAATGGTGTCCCAATGCTCCACGGGTTGCTTTAGGATTTGTAGTGTGTCAATGCATTGTTGGGTAGTGTCAATGCATTGTTGGGTAGTGTCAATTATTTTTCGCAATCCCGACGCAGATTCTTGTTTTAAAACAGGCTGCGAAACTAATTTATTTAATGCTGCATTTATAATTTCTGCTTCATTCTCATAGCGTTCGGTTAATGCATTCCACGCCTTTTGATAATTATAGTTTGTTATTTGAATAGATTGTAATAAAGTGGCTGCTTCGCCTTTTACAGAAAGTTTAAGATATTGCAGTTTTTGACTATCGCTTAAAGTATTATTATTTCCTATACTCGCAAGAAATAAATCGCGAAACGAGATCCAGTCCATATAGTTTGAAGTGAATACTGGCAATTCTATGCGAGGAAGTTTTAAATTGTTTACATTAGTGTTAGCAATATTTTGGCATGCATTAGTATTATTATCATTCCTAACAAGTTTTTTCATTTCCTCTTTTAAAATAATTTTTAGCGTATCTAATTTAGAAAATAAATCATGCATTTCTATTTCATAACGGTTAAAATCTTCATCTGTACAAGTACTTAGAAGATAATCATTTAAATTATTTACTTCAGTATCTATTAAATTAACATCTTTTTCATAAAGTTCAATAATGGATTCAGAATTCGCTTGATTTTGTAAATCATCAATTTTGGAAACTAAACGAGTTAGCTTACCTTTTACGATTTTCTTTTGCTTAAGAATGGCGTCCATGTTGTTTTGTGACCTTCCCAATATCGAAGTTCAATGCTTGCGATGATTATTGAACGAATTTGTTTTGATGCTTGATTATTTCGACAAATGTCGCAGACCGTTACACTTCATCAATAAAATGTTTTGACTTGTATGCTGGTGCTCGACGGACCACTATAATGCGATGGAAAAGTAATCGGTCTGTACTGTTTGAAGAAATCTTTATTTATGTTTACTACACAAAATACATCTGGCGGCTCTCGCGCGCCCTCTTACGGAGAAAAATAAGAAGGCTTAAAAAAGGTTACAACACTATGAATTTATATGTTTAAGTCTGCACATAGAAATTAAAATCAATCATAAATGGCACCCCTAGTAAATATACTTTTTAAAAAATTAGTTTTAAAATAATGAAAAACATTTATTGAAACGAAAAATAGCTCTGACTAACGTTAAGTTCCATTTTTCCAAAAAAAAGTCGGTTCCCTTCATCAAGACTAAAATTTACTTCCAATGACGTAATTAAAAAAATCAGAATTCTTCCCAATTAATTAAAACTATGTAAGAATATAACTCGTTATCGCTAAAAAGTACATTTCCACTACCCATATCTTATCAGTATAGAGCCCTGAAACCCTTATCAGTCAGAAGGGCGATACCATCCTCCCGGTCCAGACGCAGGGGGTGATTTCCACCCCCTTTTCTTTCCCTCAGCCTCAACCTCCTCCAGCTTCTGTTCCAGAACCGGTAAATCTTTACTATTTCCAGAACTCCGGAGCCTTATGTATATGATCTTTTGCAAAAGCTATCCGTTTAAGCCGATTGGTCATTGAAATATAAGGCTTTCTGTGAACCACTCGACAACGGTATACGGCCCTTTTCAAGATTTTTCTTGCAGTATCCACCCAAATATTTTTGTTAAACTTTTCGTGAATGTCTGTTGCTATTTGAGTTGCAGTCAAATGTTAATGTTTTTTCATCATTGATGTCATACATCGTTTTTCTCTGATTGTGAGTTTAGATGGACGTCCTAAACGAGGTTTGGCTGTGTAATCTCTTGTGGATTTAAAGTTATAAGTAACATACTGGATAGATGAATACTGCCGTCCAACGGATCTGGCTATATCCCGACGACTTTTTCCAACTTTTCTCATTTTTACAATGATTTTACGCTCAGTGATACTAATTTCCTTCCTTTTATTTTCCATGTTCCTTAAATTGCTTCGTATCTCACAAAAACGTAAAAATTATTGCGTCACGATTTTCTTAAGCTAATTTACTTAATAACTGAATGCAAAAACTCTGTTGACCTACAACGCCTGTTGATGAAAATTCCAGGAATCAAGAATATTCAAATAGTGAACGCAGACTTTTTCTGCCTACAATTAACTACAAAAAATCCCCCCTTTAATTAAGTAGTTTTAATTCAAAATTAACGAATTCTTACATGCTCAATATTTAAATAATAATAAACAAATTTATGAAATTTTGTTAAAAAAAAAAATTTCTATTAAATTTTACCTTTGTTGTGTGGTTTTTCTATGAGTGAACGCTGACTTTTACTAGCAAGTGTATTCAATTCAGTTCATTTACAAATTGTTCCGTGGCTGGGGTAGCCTAGTGGTCAATGTAACGGACTCGTGGCCGGCGTGTCATGAGTTTGAGCCTAGTACTAGTGAAGACTCGCTGTGCAATGGGGTTGATGCCCTTTAAGTCTGCCGTGGCTCAAAACCCTCTCGTAGGCGTGGCGTGGGAGTTTTCAGAATGGGTTGCCATTCGCTTAACCATGGTTTGAAATTGCATTGATTCAAACGAAAATATTAGGTTTTTCATTAACTTTGGAGAAATTTTCTAGAAAAATATATGTATCCAGGTGAAAACGTTTTCCCTAGTATAAAATGCAAACAAGCTCAATTAGAAGTCAGCAGAATCTGTTGCCCTTGACACGTGCATGAATGTTTACAATCGACCCATTTCTGACTCTACAGTTCACTCTCTGAATATGTGTATTACCTTTAATTGTTTATTTTTTCCACGTCTCTCTTTCATTCCCCCCCCCCTCTCCACGAAAGTTGTGAGGGACCTACTTTTCGTGTTCTCGCAGCCTCGTCATTCACTGTCATTAGCTATTCCGTGCGGGAAGGTTTTTTGTTTACGAACCATCAACCCTGTGTTGGAGAAATGCGCGCTTTTTGTGCAGCGTGAGTGTTAACGAGATGTCCTTCAAATTGAAATAAGGCGCTGCATCGATAAAAGTATTAAACTGCCTTGTTTTAGTCTTTTTCTATTTAAAAACGGATCACAAACCCTGTTTATAAGTTTTATTTCCGGAATGGTATTTTTGTTCAATTCACAATATATATATATATACACGTAACCAAGGTATCGCTTACAAAAATTGAAAGAGTTAAATGGCCGAATATCTGTGTTTTGAATGTTATAGGGAAAAAACATGCAAAAATTTTATTTATTCATTATTTTTTTACAAAAGGTTTTCAATTTGCATTCTATTAAAAAAAATTAACTCTCGATTGATTCATTAAATGTTCCAACTTATTTAAACTGCAACTGCGTTGTCAAATCGGTTCTTATGCTTGAAGGTTGACAATTTACCATTCTTTGCATTCTTCAATAAAATATCGAAATAAAAAGCGAGATTTAATTGCGTTCATGAGAACGAACAAAATGCAATTTAGCGAGAAGAAAATTTAACGATGTCATTTTTACATTGAAGGTCTTTTAGACAGCCGTACAGACTTGTGTGACGAAAACACAACCACTGCTGTTCATCAAATGTGTTTAGGAAAAGCATACCAAAAAGTTGTAAAAACTATTTATGATTTTGATTGCGTATGTGTGAGCATCAGAAGTAAGTAAAATTTTAAAACAGCTTTTTTTTTTCTTTTGTAAAGCTGCACTCTACAATTTTTTCTTTTCTTTTTTGCTTTTAAAATCTTATTTTTCTTGAAGAGTAATGATAATAATAATTTTGAATAATATAACATTATTTAAGAAAATATTTTAGTCATCAAGGGGCTGTGTTGATTTTTTTAATAACTTCCAATCGAATAAAACATTAAAAAGAAATTTCTAATTGGTTTAATGTACTCTAAAAATTAATTTCATTGTGGATGAAAGCAAGCATGAAATGTTCAAGAAGTGACTTTGCACTAAGTAAATAGAAGCGAGAGTTTCTCTGTTTTTATTTACTTTTCCCTACACATGTTGACTATTTTTAGTATGCGCTTGGTAACCAAACAATTCTCTTCTCCCCCGACTGTTTTCATAAGCTTCTGTTTTCCGCCTGTCGTGCGGTTTTCTCCGACGAGCTCTCACTTCTGTCCTCATTGAAAAGGGTGGTTCTCGCAGTTTCCTTTGAATGCTCACAGGCCTCACAAGGGGCCCCATACTTTCAAATAACCTACCTCAATGAATCGAGATCATTTTCTTCCATTACATAAGTGATTCCCAAAGTGGTCTATGACAACAGACCATGTCAACGAAAAAATATTTTGGGGGTCCATGAGGTGTAAATGGGGTCTATGATAGTGACTTTCACTTAACCAGATCATGATTTTAATTTTAAAAGAAAATTTAATCAAGTGGAAACCAGTTTTACCTATTAAACAGATTTATTTACTAAATTTAATGAAGTTAATTTGCAGTTACAAGGACCATCATTTCAGCGTTTCTTGCCATAATTAAGCTAAGGAGAATATAATATTGGACGTCCCGAATTTTTCTAGTTTCTCTAATTGTCACAAACAATCTGCCAGGAAAAGGACGTTTTAACCTACTTTCAACATTTAAATGTCCTTTATTCAGACTGAAACTAGTTTTGAGAATCTTTTGACTATATATATAGGGTAATACCACAATAGGCAATTAATTAACATAGTCACATTGACAGAAAAAACAAATGTCATCTTAGTAGAGGAATTAATTTATCAGAATAGGCACTAAGATCTTAAAGTAAAATTTAGAAACGGATATCAGCAATTTTAGAAACGCCAGAATGGATGAAGCACCAGATTAATCTCTCCCAGTAAAGGCATTTGTTCGTTGATCAATTGCATTTTGTAACGGCTCTTTTAAGTATTAATTAAATTTTTATTTAATTAATTAACATGTGTCTTAGGTTTTAAACACTATACTTCACGATAGTTAGTAATTTAAATATTTTAAAGTAAGTATCGCTGTATACCAGTTGTCGAAAAGATATTTAAGTTGGTAAACTTTCAAAAATTTATTATTAGGGTATGGGATTTACCCAAAAACGAAAAACATGGCAAGTCTATGAGACAAAAAAGTTTGGGAACCTCTGCATTATATTCACAGAGAACCGCGCATTCTCGACGGTCTAGACCATGGGTGTCTAAACTATGACCGCCTGTGGGCCGCATTGCAAAAATAATTTTTATTTCTGGGCCGCCCATATATTTTTCTTACCAAATTAAAGTAAAAACTAACTTTATGTAGTCTTATTAAAATAAATTGACTTATTTTTATTATAATCTTTTAAAATTTTAAGTAGACCTGAAAGGTACATATTTATTTTAAATTTTTAAAAGTTTCGTTTGATTTAGTTTGGTTTTCATAAAGATGGGGGGAAAATCAAGTTAAGGAGATGAATGAATTTGCGTTTTTGTTGAACACAAGCAAATCGTTATCGGGTTCAATAGACGAAATTGCAATTCTTAATGCATTTTCAAGATGTTTGTCAGTGATTTTTGTTCTACTTTTGTTTTTTGTGTGTTTCATTCTTGGAAAATAACTGTTCACAAATATATGTGCTGCCAAAAGCTAAAGACATTAATAAAACATGAGTGTGAAAATGAGGATATTTATCATGCGGTGTAGGTAGTCTTAATAAAACTCCAGAAAAAAGAAACATTCCCAAATTTTTCTTTCAGTTGAATGTCACTTTGCAGTTCAATGCATTCCATTTGAAGGTAATTTATTTATTTCTAGAGAAAACGGGGTAGAAAATATATTGAAATACTTTTCGTTTTTTCGAAAATCTTGAAATTTTTCTTCAAACTCATCAGTTAAATAAAAAATTAATGCAGCATATTTTGTGCGTACATTTAATTTTTTAACAAAAATGTGTAAATTGAAATATTTTTATAATTTGTGTTAGGGCCGCTCTTTTTATGGTCTAGATCAGGGGTGGCCAACCCGCGGCACGCGTGCCACATTGTGGCACGTGAAGACTTATCGAAAAGTTACAAAAATGTTATGAAAATATTACTAAATTAATTGAATTACAATAGAAAATTATCATGAGAACATGTAAAAACAGAAATTTTCAGCATGAGATTTTAAGGGCGCTAACCAAATTTCTTTTTTTTTTTCAGTATAGTGCCAAAAAGGAGACCATGCTCCAAAACTTGCAATTCCACAGCATTCTAAAGTTCCGAGAAAAGTGTTGGGTAACGTGAGACTAAAAACAAAGAAATTCTCTCTCTCTCTCTCGGACGGACGAATCTGCCCAAAAAGTCACCGTCTCTCGGGAATCGTTAATTTTTAACATCTCGGATTTCCATTCGAATTTCAGCTTTCCCTTGCAGTGTTGAAGTTTAGTGTTTATAGCTATTGGCTGTCAGCGTGATGTCAGATAAAAAGTTTTTTCCGAAGGTGTTGGCTTTTTACGATTTCTGTAATGTCAAGAAGAAATTCTGCAATATATTAGGAGAACAGTTGTAGATATGGTAGTAGTATTTCTATCTGCACAAAGTAGCCGCTTTATAAAGCAGAGGGAATAAGAACTTGCATCCATGACTAATCAGAATGCTGGATCCGGAATGTCGGTGATCTGAATGTTAAAAATATGGTTAATAAAATAGCTTTGTCTAAAAATACCGTTATGTATGATATAGATAACATGGGCCAGGATGTTGGAACGCAAATTGTCTCTGGACTTCAAAACTGCAAATATTTTTCATTAACTTTGAATGAAAGCTGTGATATCACAGATAGTGCGCAGTTAAGTATTTTTGTGCGTTACAAGAGCAATAATTTTGATACTGAGGAAGAACTTCTTGATTTACGCCATCTAGTTTTAACTACAGGCGAAGACATTTTTAAGGAACTTAAAAATGCAATTGAAGTTAACAAAGTAGAAAGGACAAAATTAGACAGTGTTTGCACAGATGGAGCGCCTCTTGTATGGCAGGCAGAATAAAACACATACACTTTCTACATTTTCACTATATAGAACTTGCATTTAAAAATATGTTTTTGGTGTAAATAATTCATAAAAAGCCTGTAAGTAACATTTTTTCTCTTTTGTATATTTTTTAGTTTGGTAGAAAATTTGGAAGTGGCACGCGTAACTGTTTTTTTTATCAGATTGTGGCACGCTTCCCCAAAAGGTTGGCCACCCTTGGTCTAGAGAGAGGCGAAAAGAATCTTCGGAAGGTGTTGGTCAAAGGGGTATTTGCTTTCATAGAAAAGGGTTTTGTATCTCCATCGCTTTTTGGAAGGGTAGAGAATTTATATCGTTAGATAATTGTCGATAATAATTAATGTCAAAATGTTAAAGTGTACTAATGGTGTTACAAATATATTACAGAGCTCTCCCAGTCATGTACACAAAAGGAATATCTCCCCTCCCCCGCGCGTGTCATGAATTTGCGCCCCAGTGCCACCGAAGCTCAGAGTCCTTGCATTGGCGTAGTGTGGTAGTTTGGAGAGAAGGATTTATGTATATTCTTTAGGATTTCTTCGTCTTCGCTTTGGAAGCCGTCATGAGAGTAGCGAATGCACGTCAGTTTCATCGAGGCTGAAATCCTTACGTTAGCGCGGTGTGGAAGTTTACCGACAAAAAATAATTTTTTTTTTAAAGATCAGTTTCTTTTCCCAGTTTCTGTTTGATGTTCTCCCGATAAATGAAATATCGCGATCATTTCTTTGTTGCAATGCCTAAAATTCCTGTGAATGACTCACGCACTTTGACAGTTTTACTTGCTTTATTCATGTTTATAGCTATTTGTGATTTTTCATACTTTAAGATGTAAGCCTTACGTGTAATTTGTCTTCCTCTTAATTTTGGATTCGTTGTTGATTTTATTGTTGTTCTAAGTCTACTGTAACGATTTCGAAAAAAGGTTCGAAAGATTAAAAATCTAACGATGTACCTAGTAGTCTGCCGAAGAAAGCCCGCTCAGTAATAAAAACCAAAGTGACTGACAGGATATTCATTTTTATTTTGAAATCAAGATTTATCGAAGAAAATTCGTTCTGTAGAAAATAAAAAAAAAGCTAATAAAATATTTATTTTTGTTTTAAGTGAAAATAAACAGTGTAAAGAAATATGTATTTTTTTGGGTAGGGGGGGGGGCGGTGTACTTTTAACTAAACATTAGTCGCTGTCTCGTTTTGGGGGGAAAATAAATAGTCCCGTTAGTTCATCGGGTTAAAGAAAAACTCTTTTTATAACGGTAAATGAAAATGAATTGTCTAAAAAAATCACTGATTATCGCGTACACTATTTCTGTTTTTATTACAATTGCTAAATGAGTCAATAGTATCCAAAAATGTCGCCAACTTATTTGGCGAAATAATCAAGTCTCTGTGCCGAATGTATTTCACTTCCGGCACGTCGGAGCATTCGTCTTCATGATCTCACATTCGCTCGCTACATTCAAATTTCGGCGTGTAAAAATAATAACCAAACAACGCGACGATCCTAGTAGTGACGAAATCATGTTGCTGCGAAAAGAAGTTCTACCGTAGGACGAGGGAAACGACCCCAGACCCAGAGAGAGCGAGACAAAAAGTGTTTTTGTGGGTGATT
Organism: Trichonephila clavata; assembly: GCA_019973975.1. Lineage (NCBI taxonomy): Eukaryota > Metazoa > Arthropoda > Arachnida > Araneae > Nephilidae > Trichonephila > Trichonephila clavata. The sequence goes on along the minus strand of BMAO01010488.1, from coordinate 58,180 downwards.
GCATTCGAGCGAGACAAGCCATGAGACGTCGGACAAACAAACTCGAGACGGGGGCCGAACAAAAATTGCGCCACGCATGTTCCCATCCTTTTGAAGATTAATGCTGAAGAGTTGCATAAAATTGTGAGATAGTATAAGTGCAATGGGACTGTATTACATTTGTTTCGCAAATATCTTCGAAATAAAATTATATTGCTTTTTACTTTCGCCTATTTTAGCTCCCGTGTTAAATTAAAGGGGAAAAAACCTTTTATTTATGAATAAATTTAAATTCGTTATAAAAAAATTAAGAATTTTAATTTATCTGCTTGAATTTTTCCTACAAACACTAAAACCTGAGTCTTAATTTCTGTTTCCAGACCGTTCGAGGTGTACAAAATAGAGACGTGATATGGATCCCTGTGAAGAATGATTTTCTAATAATTTAACTGGGGTACTATGCAGATAAATGGCTGAACCAATCTGATGTTTAATTCAGAAATACTTTGTTTTTAAAAACGACATTTTTATTAAAATTTTCGATAGATATAAATGAAAACTCATAAAATGTAGGTTCCTCTTTTTAATTTGTTATTTGGTATATAATTGTTATTTTTATTTCAAAAATAATTTGGAAAAAACATCTTCTTTTATCAATTTTGAAATCTCTCTCTCTTTTTTTTAACTCAGGGATCACAATTTCATGTACAATAACAGTAGCTGTTTAGTGTTAAGAGAGTTATTACTTTTGTCGTTGCGTAGCAATTATTTTATCTCATTTGGGATGCAAATATTTGAGGCTGTTCTTACATTATCTAAATTGATTGTTGTGTCCAGGCTTTGTTAGAGTTAAATTTAGAAAAGGTAAATTCTGTAATTTTTATAACTCTAAAAAAGATGTCTTAAAATAAATGGGATTGAAAAAGTTTTTAATCTTGAAATATTGAAATTTCTTTAATTCATTACAAGAAAACGGAAACATTTAAAGAAAAAAGATGTGAAAAATATATGAGTTTGTACTCTTATATTTTTACTCAATAACCCAATTATCACCCAATCAAATTTAATGAAGAATAGCATATTGTGTAGCAATAATGTGACTTTTTTCATTGGTCACGCGGCCTTCCCCACTTGAGAAAGTAGACTGTCACATTTGTGAGACACAATCCAGGATGACCCAAAGAAGCACAAAAATATCCGCAGACGTCAAGACAGCTCGTAAAATCTCGCCTATCGATAAAGGGCTCGTTTTTCTTTTAATCGACATGTTTAATGCTCTGAGCGTCATCGAAGAGATTCTAGAATATTTTTCAGCGAAGAAGAATTCGAACTGGTCAGAAACAAGGAGAATTTGTCATTGAAAACACATTTGCTTATAAACAACTTTGTGCACACAAATGCATAACTGCATTAATATTTTATAGCGATTCTTTTTATGTTTAATGGCATGTAATTTATTTCTAACTGCCGATTAGAAGGCACTTTATTTTTATTAGAAAAATCAGTTTTAAAGCATTTATTTAAAATTATAAATTTACTATTAAATACACTGAAATCGTTGTAAATTTACCAACGTCTGTTTTAATTGCAATACCGACCCTATCTCTTTAAAAAAAAAAAACCTACTGCGGTCAGAGTAATAAATAGTCCATAAAACATGGATTACAAATCTGCGAAAGAGATTCCATCCTTCGCATTTAACCTTAACCGTGACATTATTATCCTTTTATTTATTTTTATCTCAGTTGAAAGATAAATGAGAATTAAGGATCGAAATTTACGAGAGAAATATAGACAGAAAATAAACAAATAAAAAAAAGTCTTCTACGTTTTTTATACCTTAATGGACAGTTGAGTGAATACGTAAATAGCAAGCTTTAGTTGTGTCGAAGACCCTAACTCTTCATAATTATTTAAACTTGAAATGTTCGGCTGCATTTCTTGGTCTCGTTTACGTTGCGTGTTTCATAAGTATGATGTACTATTCATGTTTATTTTTGGAAGATATGATTCGTGCACCATTTTCAGCGTAAGGAAGTGATGTCTTAGATTTTTACCCCCAAGATTCAATTGCGAAGGAATTATGAATAGTTTTAATGCAGTTTTTCCAGTAAAAATTAATAAAATACCATTGCAAGATTCTTCTACGCTATTCGAAGATTGGCCCTCTGAAGGCATTAAGTGCATTTCAATTGCAGCCCCCCACCAAGTTACGCAATAAATGGGGGCCAAGAAACAACATAACTAAGATCGAGTTCGTTTGGATTTGCAGCACACTTTTAGAATGCGCCCTGGTGCCACTGCAGACCCATCCTGTAAGCCGATGCACATTGAGGCTCTATGTCCTCCCGATGGTGTGGTAGTTAGGAGAGGGGAATGTCAGCTCGTCCCTTGACCGATGCTCAAAACTTTGGAGTTACTTTATAGGGCGACATTAGAAAAACAAACTTCCAACCAAGAATGTATTCAAATCTCTTGCGCGTGAAATATGTTTCTCACGTGCAGTGTGTGTAGAGAGAAACGAAAAATCTCGCCTTGTTCAAATTCACTTACACCGACTAATGGAAGGATTTTCTAAGAGAAGTAAATTTTTCAATCGATCACTTCCGACCTCAACATGGCGAGAAGTTACTAATAATACAAAATTAGGAAACGAATTTTTGTTAGTCGAGTGTTTGCAAGTCCTGTATAATTATTGCATAAATTTCTTAAACACACATTGACACAAAAAGTGTTATAAAAAAGTGTTATAAAAAAGTTCTAAAGAGAAAGGAAAACTTTTTAAAAAGTTTATAACGTATGGATTTTGTGAAATGTGTTCGATTTTATTGGGTACAAAAAAAAATTATCAGTGGCGCACACAAGGGAGTCCTCGGATCCGGACCCCCTCCCCTCCTCAATAGCCCTTGATTTTTGTTAGATAGATTTTAATCCTCTGTATTACAGTACGTAAAATTTAAGTAAGTATTTATTAAGAATTCATTTTATTAATTAATACTAATTATGTATAGAATAACCAATTTTTGACTGTTTTTTGTTCTTGAAAATCGGCAAAATCAAAAGAATATGTTAAGCGGCGCATTCAAGCATGATGCGAGAAGGATGGACTTTCTACCCTAGACCTCCCTCCCCTTGAAAAATTCTTGTATGCGCCACTGAAATCGATATATATATTACTACGCCAATAATTGCGCGCGTTTTTGAATTTAAAAAAAAAACGTTAAAAGAAGCCATTTTCTAAAATTTAAAAAAAAAATCCTTTTTCCTTTCAAATGTATGAAAAATAAATATTGAATGGTGTCATTTAATTCAATTGCAGGTCATTCAGTTAATAACATTGAATTTTTTTAATTGTGGTGTTAGGAAATTTACGAAATAGAGGGGAAGAAGCATCTAGTGGAAAAGAAACACCTGACAAATGCGAAAGAGATTTCCCTTAGAATGATTTGTGTCGAATCAAAAGATTTATGACGTCGTTCTAACCTACCCTTACATCATCATTCACGTCACGAATTACGCGCTGCAGAAGAAGAAGAAAAAATTGTTTTTATGTACGACAATCGTGTAATACGAGGAAAAGAGTATTTTTTGGATGGTTTGAAATATATATTAATAAAAGAAGTAATCGATATAAAAGTCTGATACAAAATCAACGCAGTTTTTCTAAGATGCGAGACATTATCTCAGAAAGTATCGCATTTGACGTAACGTGCACATATTTTTTTGTCTAAACTGGTTTTTAAAAGTTGACTTTCAGGAATTTCTGCGGAAATTGTAAAAGAGAGCAATTTATCCCATTCTTTTTTATTTTGCAGCTCCTTCCTCCGTGATTCCCTTTCTTTCATCGAACAGGTTTCGATCACCAACTGTCGACATTGGTCACAGCGAAGAGGAATTAAAGCAATGATGGGAGTTTTTGTATCGGAATATGCGCACGTTTAATTGTGCGGTGGGTTGAAAAATTCATTAGGCAACAATTCCGATATTTCTTTAATACTTTCTCCGTTCCTTCCTCTCATGTGTTTACATATATATAAAATTCGTCACAGATGTGTTATAGATATTTGTGTATCCATGACGATAGGAAATGAATTTAAAATTTTTAAAAAGTGAAATATATATATATATATAGCTTTACCATAGGTTTAAACCCCCACGTTTTTCTTAATATTTTTTTTTAATGAAATCCGAAATAAATCAGATCATTCTTAAAAAGTTACCACAAGAATCGTTGTTTTTATTTATACTTTTTTAAAGATAAAACAAATGGTTTGCATTGCATTATTTTATTTGAATTTTTTCGACCCATTATTATTATTAAAGTATGAAACTTTTGTTTTCATTTGTTTAAATACTTTTCTATCCAACTTTTAAGTGTGTGCAATGTAAAATGCAATATTGATAGTGCAGGCACTGGAAATATTCAAATAGACAAATTGTATATGAAATCACAAGGTTGCCTCGTTTTCCTTATATATCCAAAGGTGGAAGAACAACGAACAAATGTAACTCCTCAATACGTGCAACACATTGAACTTAGACCTGGTAATGGATGGATGAATTAAAACTGATGTTGGAAGGGAAGTTGTTCAAGTGTCAAACATTCCCGAAATGCGTTCACTGAAATTGGCAGCGAAGCGTCTCTTTTATGTGCCATGTGTATATATATAGTAAATTTCTTGGAAAGGGACGGGATGAGAGGGGGTTCTAGGATGTACATTACGCTACTGGTAACTTCGAGGGTAAGAATTCCCGAAACCATATCGTTCCTCTGCATTTGATCGCTACTTGTAACTACGATATCTGTCGCCAGTGGCTCAGCTGTGTCAACTCTAGTATCACGTTTATTAAACAAATAAAAAGTTTTCTTCAGAGGATATGTAAGGGCCGAGTTCATTGTTGTGTGATGGGTGACATTCGAATGCAGCTTCCATTGGTGACTGTCGCGCCGAAAAATGGAGGTTGAAGCTGCTGCATGGACCTCAATGCCCGCATTTGGAGAGTTCTGGAGAGGGAGGTGACGCTGTTCCTTCACAAGAAAGTTACTGAAATGGGAACTTTGCTTTGGCACAATGCTTCAAAATTCCAACTAACCACAAAAGACCCTGGAATGGCAATAATTCAAACCAATCAGCCAATATGATATGGAAATTCAGCTTTGAATTGGGTCCTCTTCCGATTGTGGCATTCTGGTGTGTCGTACATTTTAATAAACTCCGGTGATGTGTCCCCAAATATTTTATGATAGACAGAAGAGATTTTTCCAAATGTCCGATGTTAAACACCGTTCAAAAACAAAAACTGACCCTAACTACTTACACTGTTATTTATTTCTTAACACGCTATGAATAAAGTGAATGAAATGTGATCAGTATAACTTTGAAGTCCGTTCCACTGGTCACTAGCATCATAAATTTATATGTAGAGAAAGAAATAAAACAATAATATTTCAATTACTTGTAAAACTATGTATTTATTTTTTCTTTACTTTACAATTTTTATAAAGTAATGTACTGCTACAAAAAGAATTGTTCCTAATGAAATAATTCTGCATTTATATACTTCGTTAATTGTTCTTTCAACATGAAACTAACTGGTACACTTTTATTTTATGCATATTGAGTTTGTACAAATTGTCCTCTTCTTCAGACGGAAGGGTCCACAGAACCAAAAAAAAAAAAGATAACGAGCCTCTACTCCAGGGGGACGTTAGCCCTGAACTGAAACTAGAGTTGTTGTTTTCAGAGAAGCACAAGGAGTATTAAAAATAATGTTAAAACCACCCTAATTGAAAAAAGGCGCTTTTTGCTTGGAGGCGAAGAAGGAAGCGAGTTACCAGAGAAGGTGGGTGAGTCCGGCCGAGGAGGCGACGGCAGCTTTCCGCCGGGAAACTCGCCGACATCCACCCGACAGGTGCGCCGGACACATCACTTCCTGAGGAACGTAGGATATTTTTTGAACTCTATTGTGATCAAGTGGCGACAAGAGATGAATGCATGCCTTCGCCATTCGCGAGCATGACATTCAACATTTCTACGTGGGGTTCCTGCCAGCAATTATTAAATAATAGGAAACGGGCACCGTCAGATGAACGTATAATATTAGCGAATGCTTTCTTTCATTTCATACGTGAGTGAAGAAGCCTGAAACAGTACGATCACTATTAAACAAGATCTTCTATATGTTAGATTAAATATTCATTTAAGATCACGCGTAGGATGTTATTGGTATTGAGGTAATTTGTAGAACAAAATATCTTCGACCTAAAAAAACGTTTTCCCGATATTTTGATGTTTGTTACTTAACATTGGCTGATTGTCGTCACAGCTCTGAAGCAACCCGAGGGCTATTGGAGTTGAACCATGGTCTAGTGATGAGGACTGCATCCCACTCTTGCCATGCCCTGAGGATTTTGAGCGTGACAGATTTAACTGGTGTTCTTATTAACGTTGAATAAGAGTGACTTTCTGTCTGTTGGAATAGGATTAACATCGCAGCTAGATGACGAAATTGATATGTTTCTGGTCGTCTGAAGAAAACAATGACATATTCGTCCTCTATGTCACTCCTCATGAGGATTTAACGACCTAATGCAGTGTCTGTTGTATGTACTCTCTCGATATAATTAACGAAATCCATTTGCAATACTCCTCGATCAGCTTCTAATAAACAGTCCCTGTGTAAAAAAACCTTTTAAATTTAGTATGCAATGGCAAAGAATATTTTGAGTAGGCCTCATCTTCACAAAAAAGGCGAGTCTTCTCCGCACTCAAACGTTTCTCGGATATTTAATATTGCTTATTAATTATAACTAGGATTCAGGACTTATGTTGTGAAAATTAGGAGGCTGAGGATTAGATCCATCTCTAGAGGTTCCTAATATGGTAAATTTTGTGGATGATAGTCTTCATGGTGCTGTAGGGTATTGTAACGGATTCTGTTCGCGATTCTTTGTAATCCTCTTGGGAAGATTCTTTCGATAACGTCGTATGATTATAAAATTTCTTTTCTGTAAAGGAACCGCGATTTATGTTAATGTGAGTTGCTATTTAAATTCAAGTGAAGAGAAGAATGATGGTAATTGTTGTCAAACGGAGACTACGAAGTTAGGGGAGTTAACAGCGGAAGTTTTTGTGGTTCAAGTTGAAATAATCCAACGGGCCATTCTGAGACTTGTATTATTTCAGAAAATGTGCTATTCAAGATAAGTATAAGATTTATATTCTAGATTTTTAAATTGGTATTTAACTTGACGCGTGTGCTCTCATAACTTACGTCGGATTTAGGAAGTAAATAGATAAAGTGCATATTTCAAGAAAATGTCACATCCTTTGGTGAACCTTTACACTTCAACGGGCGAGAATTCGTGACACATTGATGTCAATACATTTTTCTTTCTGTGATTGGAACACAGTTAAATTTATGTTAATGAAAGTTATTTTCTTAGACGAAAATTTTTGTATTCTGTCTAACTAACTGTGCAAAACCCCTCTTTCAGTTTTTCAAAATTGAAACAAAACTGTTATTCGATTCCGTATACACATTCTTAGTTCCCTATCATTGCATACATACTTCTGAATTTGTGCGTCCTGTTAGCGAGAGTAGGACGAAGTTCCGTAAAATTCAACTCTCATCTTCTGGAGAGCAACCTCCTTCGTTGCTTCTTAAAATATTTTTTTTTCGCTGGAGAGGCAGAAGGAGCGAGGGATGAAAGATGAGATATTGATCTTCCCGTCTTCAGTGACGGAAGAGTTGCCTCTCCTCTGCAATCGGGGATTGATGGGCTGGAAGAAGATGCTACTTCGGTTCTCTCTTCAAGCGAACTCTCTTTTGGGGTTGAGAAGAGGAATTGCGTCGAATACAGTTTATCCTTTTTTTAAACAGCGTTTATATAAATATATATATATATTTATATATAAATGTCAAACTACAGTAAGCTTGTCGAAATCAAAGGTTATAGCTTTAATATATATATATATATATATTGTATTAAATTTATTTTTAAAAATAAAGTATCTGGATAAAAAAAAAATTTAGGATGGAAGGGAAAATTTTGAAGCGGTTTGTTTATATACACACCCAAGAGAGGAACAATGATATGAATCAGACTAATGACGACTGTCATCAAGAATATCTGATTGTTCTGTATAGTGTTTATATTTATGATGATAAACTGCATATAGAGAGAGAGAGAGATGTGTATAATCAATTGGCGTTTCTTAGGGCAGTTTTGTGTACGTAACGAAAGAGTTCATCGGGGGGGGGGGGAATTAAGTTCGAAAAAGAGACTCTCTAGACCCTGCGAATCTTTTTTTTTTTTTTTAAAGGCAAACTTTTTTTGTAATGTAAAGATAAGCAAATCTATATGGCACGCGAAAAGTTTGACAATGGTTGTTAAGTTTATCAAACTGATTTAAAAATAAAATATCTGATACACTCTTTCTTTTCATTTATTTATAAATTCTTATTTATGAATACAATTTTTGTTCTTAATAAGCTGTATAAAATGTTTTATCGATGCTTAAGCTATGATATTTTCTCTTGATGATACAATTACGTTAATTTTGTAATTTACTTTCTATTTTGATACACCTCATGAAGTATAAATACGTAACTCTAATTTTATAGTTTAATTTTGGTACATCGTGCTGAAATTCGGTTGAATTTTGTCTTGTTTTTTGTTCCTCAGTTCTTAGTTTTTTTGTATCTACTAATTTTGATATATGTACTGATTCCTGTGATCTGTCAGATTGGCAATAAAGAAAAAGAATGAAATGCCAAAGGAAAATTTAAAATTAGCAAATATAACAGAAGGAATGAGAGATATAATGTTACTATAGCACTGAAAAGAAAACTCAAATAGATTTTTTTTTTTAAATTATTGCATTTACGACAGACGGAGTTCCAAATATGACTGGACTAGAAATAGGTTTTGTTTAAATTATTTCAAAATGGAGTTGGTCATCCGAATTAGTTGGTTTTCGTTGCATTAGTCACCAACAGTATGTGCTTAAGGCGGAACAAGCGATTTCAAAGAAGTTTCAGGAAAAGTTAATGTAATTATGTATTTTGAAGTTGCAACTCGCATGCATAAAAATAATTCAAAAAACCTTTTAACTGATGTTGATTGCGAATAGGATATTCTTTTAATCTGTGATGAAACACGTTGTCTAACTTGGGCTTCATCTTTAAAAAAGTTTGGGAATTCATCGGAAGAATAGTTTTAAATTTTAAAACAGGAAACGATGTTAAAGAATTGTATAATACAGAATGGTTGTCAAAATTAATGTCTTTCATTAATATCTTTCATTGTAAGGTCGTGGAAAAATAATTTATGTTTGCACTGATTAAGGAAAATAAGATCCCCCCCCCCTATAGGTATTGAATTTTTAAAAACTTGAAACTTTTTAAGATAAATCAATGCTTTTCATAATAATAATAATAATAATTGGTACTTAACTATGTATTTTCAAAGTTATTCTATTAAAGAAGAGTTATAAAAAGAGGTTTTAAGAATTCGAAAGATTTGGGCTTTTGAAAAATTGTAAAGTATTCTGAATTATTCAACATAAAGGATTTCGATAGCAACCTCATTAATTGGATTGAATTAGAAAATTTAGAAAAGCAGACTGTTTATTTGAACACTCAAATTCGTATCGACAAAGTGTTTGTTAACGTAGTGAATGTTTCTTATCGGATAATATAGCTAGTATTCGTGCTCGAAGAAGTTACAATTAATAGGAATCATTTCATGAAAGTATTATGTTTAAAAATATAAGGTACGCTGGTACTCGAAATTATTTGCAGTTCCATTGGCTTTTTAATTTTGTCTCTTTGATGAACCTTGGCAATTCTTTTTATTGTGGAATCGGAACTCGACCCCACGACTCGAATTGAATGAACGCCGGCCACGTGCTCGGCACCCTGACCAAACGGTTTTCAGGGTCGAGACACCATCCTTATGAATTAGAAATTTATTTTTCTATTAAAAGGCTGACAACAAATCAATATTTGAGCGAATGCCCCTTAAATTTACATTGGAAGGATCCGCGGAACACGTAAGTCTGGCTTATTATTTAAAAGTTGCTCAGGATTCCCAACGATATCGAATGTGTTTTCGGTGTTTTTACTGTGCTGGCCAATTTTAGAGTGCGAAATGAAATCGTAGTGGAGCTTTTTTTTTATCCCTTTCCATATTCTTACTTTTCTTAATGAGAGAGGAGGCAACATGTCACGTGATGCGCCTTGAGGCGATGACAGCGTAGTTTATGTATGCATTATGGATGAGGATTACTTTTAAACTGCAAATGGCTATTGGATAAACTCTTTTAACTCGTGATGCTTACCTTGTTGAAAGAGGAGATTGTATTTCTCTTTTCTTTTTTTAATGCTCTTTGGAAGCGAATAACACTTTTTGAAACAAATTGACTTGTTAAATACAGAAAATGATAGTAATGATGATAAATGTGAGCGAAATTGCTATTTTTGCTTAGTTTTAATGCCTAAGTTACGTTTGCGTTATTATAAATTATTACTGCGTACAAAAGCTTTTGATATTTAATTAGCATTAGTGTGATCATTACTAAACTTGTTAGGAATAAATTTTCGCGATAGTTGATTTCATTCACGATTGATGTCGAATATAATTTTTTTACTCTCTGTTTTAATATATTTTAAAATATTTCATTTATATATTAATGGAATTCATTTCATTTAACTGTATTCATTCTCGATGAAATTTCTAGAATATAAATGAACAATTTAATTGTACTTGAGTACCCTCTGTGAAGGTTAATTTATTGGATATTTAAGACACATAAACTTTTACCGCAATGGGATGAGTTTTACTCTCTGTTTTAATACATTTTAAAATATTTCATTTATATATTAATGGAATTCATTTCATTTAACTGTATTCATTCTCGATGAAATTTCTAGAATATAAATGAACAATTTAATTGTACTTGAGTACCCTCTGTGAAGGTTAATTTATTAGATATTTAAGACACATAAACTTTTACCGCAATGGGATGAGTTTTACTCTCTGTTTTAATATATTTTAAAATATTTCATTTATATATTAATGGAATTCATTTCATTTAACTGTATTCATTCTCGATGAAATTTCTAGAATATAAATGAACAATTTAATTGTACTTGAGTACCCTCTGTGAAGGTTAATTTATTAGATATTTAAGACACATAAACTTTTACCGCAATGGGATGAGTTTTACTCTCTGTTTTAATATATTTTAAAATATTTCATTTATATATTAATGGAATTCATTTCATTTAACTGTATTCATTCTCGATGAAATTTCTAGAATATAAATGAACAATTTAATTGTACTTGAGTACCCTCTGTGAAGGTTAATTTATTAGATATTTAAGACACATAAACTTTTACCGCAATGGGATGAGTTTTACTCTCTGTTTTAATATATTTTAAAATATTTCATTTATATATTAATGGAATTCATTTCATTTAACTGTATTCATTCTCGATGAAATTTCTAGAATATAAATGAACAATTTAATTGTACTTGAGTACCCTCTGTGAAGGTTAATTTATTAGATATTTAAGACACATAAACTTTTACCGCAATGGGATGAGTTTTACTCTCTGTTTTAATATATTTTAAAATATTTCATTTATATATTAATGGAATTCATTTCATTTAACTGTATTCATTCTCGATGAAATTTCTAGAATATAAATGAACAATTTAATTGTACTTGAGTACCCTCTGTGAAGGTTAATTTATTAGATATTTAAGACACATAAACTTTTACCGCAATGGGATGAGCTTTACTCTCTGTTTTAATATATTTTAAAATATTTCATTTATATATTAATGGAATTCATTTCATTTAACTGTATTCATTCTCGATGAAATTTCTAGAATATAAATGAACAATTTAATTGTACTTGAGTACCCTCTGTGAAGGTTAATTTATTAGATATTTAAGACACATAAACTCTTTTACCGCAATGGGATGAGTTTTACTCTCTGTTTTAATATATTTTAAAATATTTCATTTATATATTAATGGAATTCATTTCATTTAACTGTATTCATTCTCGATGAAATTTCTAGAATATAAATGAACAATTTAATTGTACTTGAGTACCCTCTGTGAAGGTTAATTTATTAGATATTTAAGACACATAAAATTTTACCGCAATGGGATGAGTTTTACTCTCTGTTTTAATATATTTTAAAATATTTCATTTATATATTAATGGAATTCATTTCATTTAACTGTATTCATTCTCGATGAAATTTCTAGAATATAAATGAACAATTTAATTGTACTTGAGTACCCTCTGTGAAGGTTAATTTATTAGATATTTAAGACACATAAACTTTTACCGCAATGGGATGAGTTTTACTCTCTGTTTTAATATATTTTAAAATATTTCATTTATATATTAATGGAATTCATTTCATTTAACTGTATTCATTCTCGATGAAATTTCTAGAATATAAATGAACAATTTAATTGTACTTGAGTACCCTCTGTGAAGGTTAATTTATTAGAAATTTAAGACACATAAACTTTTACCGCAATGGGATGAGTTGTCCTAACGCTGAACGGGTCTCAGTAATTCAAAACATATTACGCAATAAATTAAACAAAAAATAATTATGAAATTCATTTTAAGGACACATTTTGATCTCCGATTTTTTCAAAACGCTTGCAAGCTTTAAAGAAAACTTTTCTTCGACATTGCAATTTTTTTTTCTTGTGTATATTTTTAATAGTGTGTGATCTGATGTCTTTTTTGAAAATATATGCTAGCTGCTTTATAAAAATTAGCTCTCTCATTTTTAGTAAATGAAAGCGAAGATGCATGAAAATCATCTCTACTTGCATAAAAGGGGGGGGGGCATTGAAATCGTCTGCACTGATAGGAAAGCACCCCACATAAAAGAACCGAGGCGCCAAGGTGCCCGCAAAAACCTTTTTTCCTGGAAGAGAGACCGATTAAGGAAAAGGCCCGACCACTTAGGCTCTGCGCCCTAATCACAGAGTTCGGAGGCCTATTCTTTTTTGTCTGGGTTGAACCTTTTATATCCTGCCCCTTCCTTTTTTTCAAGTGGCACTTTGGAGTAATTCCCATACCCTTTTCGTATTGGCTTTGGGGTGGATAGCAAATGCTCGCCTATTTTCATCAGTACCTTTTATCTGCGGTCTTAGTTAAAAAAGAATGATCGACAATGAGATTTTAAATTTGCATTTCTGTTCCCCTCACACACCCCTTCCTATTCATATCCCGTAAAGTAATGGAGGTGATCAAGCAAAACCCCTAAAAATTATATTTCTGACAGGATAACCAATAGAGTTCTTACACATTCACACTTTGCCCCCCCCCCCTTTTGTTTGTTTGCAACGGTAGTGTAATTTGTAGCAGGTAACGAATTCGGCACTGCTAGTTGATGTGTTCGTTTCTCGTATTCAGAGACTGATCTAGTTTAAATGTGTTGAGGTCTAAGTCCTCATGTCGGTGGTGTGGGATTGTTAAAGCTCATTTATTTGTGTCGTGAGTAGCTCTCACATTGTTACGAGTCTGTTTCTGATGAATCTTCAGTAGTTATTATTTAATTACGCTTTCGTCTCATCAAAATGGGCGAGACCATTGTGAAATGGATTTCAGAATTAATCGCTGAAAAGATAATCGATTGTAATGGATATGTTGAAGGTAAAACTGAGCTGACTTCTCCAGTGCAGCGATTTCAATATTTTTGTATTTATTCCCCCTACTTTTTTCAAAACAAAATTGTTACGTATCTACTCAATTTTCACACCAATCTAATTAATAAATAATTCTGCAATTTATTTTATGGACTACGAGACAATGTACCATATTTTGTCTATCATTCTCGTACCTCCGGAAATATGTATTATATTGTAATGACACTTTTGTTAATTGCACATATCTTAGCCTTTATACAAGTGCAGGAAATAAAAACAGTGTAATAATATTTACGGTTATATATTATTATGTTTTGAAACAACACATATGGTTCAAAATGTGTGTCTTTATTACCCCATATATGTACGTCATAAAGTGTCATAAATAATTTATTACACAGTATTTCAGATGTGTGTTTACCTCAATACTTATATCGAGGCGCGCCAAAGCCAAGGCTTTTTATATCACAAAATAAGTGGATATCATCTGTTGTCCGTAGTGAACACTGAACAGAAAATTGTAATGGACACTTACTCGTGCTAAGGGCTCATGTTTTGTATTTTTCTTCGTCCTGTCTACTCTGTAATCTGAAGGCGAAAGTGAAACTTTTTTTCATTTTTTTTTAAAGATTCCCTCCTTGAATCCTCACGCCCCCGAAAGTGATGGGAAAAACTCTACTCTGGTGAATGTTTTCACCATTTTTACGTTGACTTTGTTCTTTGCTTCTAAAAGGTGTTTGAATTAGGTGAATGAATCTCGTAATTTTGACTAACATAAATTTGAAAAAAGGAACGAGTCATAAAAAACTTGTCATAAAAAAGTTGTTACATGTTTCTAAAAGCAATATTTCATATGTGAATGCATCTGGATTTCTTAATGAATCTGAATTTTCTTTTTTTTAAAGGAAGAATAAATTCTGTCTGAAACTTTTTAAGGCCCTTTGTAGTTTCAGGAGAATTCATAGTTGTTTCGGTGTCTCTCGGGAGCAGCAGTGGTTTGTAGGAAAAGACTGAATCTGAAATTTTTATGATTCAGGTTCGAAGGCGTTCATTTAATAAATCGTTTTCTTTTCAGTAAAAACGATTTGTTTAATTTTTTACACATGCGTATTTCATAGTATAATGATAGTGTTTTTAATATATTCATTTAATGGTATTAAATTAGGGATAAAATAACTATTGTAGTAAATGATATTTTTACGCTTTTTCTTTTTCATTGTGATTTTTTTAAAAAACATTTTGCAGAAGTCGATAAAGAAAAATTCTTTTGTAGTTCGAATGTACATTATTGCGCAACAAACGGTTGAAATCTATTTTTAGTAAAGATAAAATTTTAGTTATGTATAACTTTCACTAAAACATGGTGTCCCTTGTCATTCCCCCTTTTTTTTTCCTTTTAAACTTGTGACGGCTCTATCCGCGATCTTCTCTCTAACAGTTCTCTTGGGGAATTTCTCTCTCTCTCTCGTCCTTAAAAATTATTTTATTAGAAAGCTTCCACCGAAGAAGAGAACGTTAACTTGCAAATTGTGGCTACTATATGATGTCTAGGTTTTCAGTTAGCGGAGCAGTGATTAATCAAATTGAATGCGAAGCGCGGGCATTTAGTAATTGATAGTTGTATTATTTAAGATGACGATCTGTCACTTGAGATATAATCTACATTAGATAGCTAAAAAGTCAGAGCTATTGAATTATTTAAAGACTTCTTATACCTCGTTAATTGTCCTCATATTTATTAATTGGATGCATCTCGAAACTTTGGTTGATCAAACTTGTGTTGTGGTTTGTGCTGCAAATAAATCAAGGGATTTAGAACATGGCTAGTCTTTCTTCCCTTTTTTCCACACTTAGAGGCGCGCGCCAATACAAACTCATTTTAAACTTCGTCTTTCACCTGTGCACTTGAATTTTTTTTATTACTTAAATGTATTATAAGTATTAGCACATTCTGTAAAAAAGTTTCAATGTTTTTTTAATGAGGTGTTAAACTTCTCTTTACTTTTTTTTAAAGCTAATCGTAAATTTTGAATGATTTTTTAGATTTGTTTTATGAAAACTTTTTTGAACTAAGATTTATATTTAAGGTACAGAAAGGTGTAATTTTTATAGTGCTTAGTGTAGTTTCACTTTATCGAAGCTTAATGAATGTTTTGATGATTACTTTTGTAGATATTTACTAATTTTTTATTTTTCCTTTTCAGGTGAGTACATTGGACTTTTTAAAGGCGCATTGTTTTGTTTCTCCTGGCGCCTTTTCTTTATTCAGAGGAAACACGTGATCCCAATTTCTGATTCTAAAATGTAAGCTTCAGAAGTAAATATTTTAAATGGTTTCTTCGTATACGTTTTTTTGTTGTTGTTGTAAAACTGAATTGTTAAAAATATATATATTGATCAGTAACGATGGTTTGGTAAAATTAGAATATGATTAAACATCTTCTATAAAATAAACTTTATTTTTGTGTTTGTAAATAATCGATTATATCAGTGAGCGATTTGAGTCCGTAAAATTTTTTTAATGCATAAAACACCAAAAATATATTCCTAATAATTAGAATATATATTGGAAATTCGGTTTAAATTTGTTTTGAATTAAAATCACGCGCATTTTTTTCCCGAAGCCATGCTCTCGCAGTAAGATGTGTTGCACTTGAATTGAATAATCATTAAGTGTTTTCATTTCTGAAATATAAAGCACATATACATATATAGTATGATGTTTTGTAATTTTAGGCTACATACGTAGTCCAGATGGGGAAAAAAATGAAACAAGTCTTACAGTAGTCGCATATGATGTGTAACATCTGACGTTATCATGGTAAATACGCAATAGTGACTTTAATCCTGAAAGAAATGAATCGGTTATGACTGGAAATAATTTTCTATCGAATAATTATATCTTTAATGAAAATTGTATTTAATTAACACAAGGAGTATTGCAGTTTTTTATCAAAAATATTTATTATTGTTCAATTTGAGGAAGAGCGGATACAATAGATTTATGAAAACTAAAGTATGACACATATACTTGTGATTTCAAAATATTTAAAAATCGTTGAAAAATGGCGTCAATAACAGTACCACTGTTAGTTGTCGAAACATTTCGATTAGTGTTCATTACGAGCTTGAGTTCATTATTCAGAAAAGCTAAGAGCGGATCAGCTTCTGGCAAACTGAAGTTAACGTTAAAATCACCACTCAAAATCATGGAAAGAGAGTGATAGTTTTTTTTTTTTTTTTTTTTTTTTTTTTAAGGAGCAGAACCACCTGCGGTATACGGTAAAAGTACAAAATACAGGAAATCTTAAATTTTTTTAACTGTTTGATTCGGAGAAATGTATGCGACCACCAAAATTACAAGATTTGCTGGTATGTGCGGTAGGCGGGTGTCTTAATTGCTACTACAGTTGGACCCCCAGACGAGGGTAGCGAAGAGACACCGTCAAGCGCAAAATTAGAAATATTAGAGAAAATCAAAAATACCCGTTTACTTAATTAGTTTTTTTTAAACGAGAAATTTTTTTTAATCACAGTTAAAATTATCTTGACAGCGACAGGAATTAACCTCAAAGTATGAAAATGATAAGCACTTAAATATTTATTCAAATATTTCTATGTTACTTACTCCTATTTTTTTTAAGAATGATGAGCTTTGTCAGACGCTTAACAGGAAATATAATTATTAATATATAGTTTACACATATATAAATATATCCTCAAATTTCACACACAACGAGCTCTGAGACTTCGACAATTGAAAGTAAGAATCACAAGTTTATTCTGGATGAAGTCTAATAAGACTTGCTGGTATGTGCGGTAGGCGGGCGTCTTAATTGCTACTACAGTTGAACCCCGAGACGAGGCTAGCGAAGAGACACCCCCAAGGCCCTGAATTGGTCAAATCAAACAGCGCGAGCTTCCCCCGACTTCTTGTTACGCATTTCCGTCCCTTTTCACGAAATCACTCCAACAAATATCCAGCAACCGAGAGTAAAGATGTTACACATCAAAAACATTCCATATGAAGTTGCATGACATCATCATTTGAATACATAATCCCGAACTATTCGTAGGTAAATGTCACGTGGTGTATTTTTATGGATGTAGCCACTCGTAACAAACAAAATATTCGGGCGATATTTGCATATGTAAAGTCTGTTATATCACGAGGCATCTCCCTCTAACTTTGTTTACCATTCACAGCAAAAAAATGATACGCATCCATTGGCTCGTAGTAAATGTTTATATTCCTCCTCATTTTTACGGGACTTTATTTTCGTGAGGAGGGAGGGGGAACAGATGTGTGCCCCGATCTTATTTCTTCTCTCCCAATGTTCGAATGCGTAAACGTGCCCGTGCAGAGCTGCTATGTGCCTCGCGGTAACGTCTCTGCTACAACCCATACACAATAAGGCTATAATGTACGTTATGAGGGGAGGTGCAGTTCATCAGAGAGGGAAGGGAACTATATCTACACAAAAGCATGTCTTTTTCTACTTACAGCTATTTTTTTTTTCTTACCCTCCTTTCCCTCAGCAAGATCGGGAAGTAAAAGCTCAATTTCTACGCATGTGTCGAAAATTATGTTTTTTTTAGCTTTTTTTTTGTTTTTTGTACGGAGACTATATCTAATATAAATATAGATTTGAAAATATTTCAACTTTTTTTAAAAAGTTAAACAAAGTTTATAATCATGAAAAGGAGACAAAATGTCCGATTTCCTTTAAAAAATATTTCGCCATTAAGCTTATTACGTAACAGTTTCGAAATAATGAGGATGGATTTTTTGGCAGGGATCGTTCTTTCACACTGAGTTAGAGTAATTATATGTTAAAATCTTCGCGTTAATTGTTCACCCACTAGTTAAAATTCGCTGCACATTTGTTAAAATCTAAACCCGCAATTAAAATAATATTTATCGTATTCATGTTTTTTAATAGCTTATAATAACAATTATAAAGTATTACACTTGAGTCCGTGAAAGACGCGTTTGCTCTCCGGATCTTTCACTATTAAACTTCGGAAATTTTTTTTTTCAACAAATGTTGAAAGCCTTTTTTGAATTTTATAGGAAATTAGTATTTTAATCTCGACTGAGAGGGAGATATATTTCGTTCCTCTTTTTCTTCTGGTCATAAAATGGTTTTCAAACACAAATTCTTCTGCAGTTTTTGTGTTGCCAATTTGATTTCGTCGGAATATTTCTTATCGAAATTCATTTTTGCATAATTTTTGTGTTAAGGCTGTCTTCGGTGTAATGTTTAAGAATAGGACCCAGATTTGGAAGTTTTTTTAGATAAAAAAAGTGTTTGAACGGAATTACTATATTTTGGCTTCATTATCCCATAGAAAGCATTTTTCTCTGAGTTAACCCATTTTTTCTGGTACAAAATGTGTTTCTAATTTTTTTTCTCCTATACCGTAATGTTAAATGAGCTGTCCCTATACGTGTTGAAAGACAAGAACTATCTCTAAAAAATATTTTGTGTGAAATTTTAAAAGTACTATATATATAATATAAACAGATCTATATATGAATTACAATGTTGCAAGTTTTCATAAAAATTGAGAAATTTTTCTGTCTTGAAAATGTGTTTCGCGTTTAGTTCAGGCCATCGAACATTTGGCGAAGACAGCCTTAATGAAAAAAATTACCGCCTGTGTCATCTTTTTTACTTACATACAATTGTATTTTTTGTGGTTTCGGAAGCCTCTTCCGGATTTGTTAACTGACGTATCAAAAGTGATATCATGATTTAGTAAACTTATGTTTCCACTCGTGAATTTTAGGCTCCGTGTTGGATTTTGCACGAAAAAATTATCATAAAAATTCTCAATTACTTTTTTTTTCTTGGAAAAGTCTTTTTCCGTCCAGGAGACTAGAAAAATGTTTTGTTGTTAATATTTTCCTTTTCGAGACTTTTTGTGTTTCCTGAGTCCTCAAAGTTCCTATTTCTGTATAAATTGTTTCAGAGTAATTGACATAAAATATATACACTTTACATTTCTTCAAACTACTAACTATTGAAAGACTTCGATTCCAAGTTAGCGAGCTTTATGGCTCAATCGAATTCCACCGTACGGAATGGTAGCACTGGCGCACTTTAAATTGTACCTAGCAAGGGAATGCTAGGGAAATGAAATAATATAATGCAGATATTTTTCACGAAAGTAACATTTACTTAAATAAACCAATTTAAAGCCATACTTCAGTCCCTGTTCTCCGTGGGTTTTTAGTAGAATCAGATCTCGAATGCGCGACACGTTAGAAAGTATAGGGGAGACAAGTTCCGTCTCGGCCACCTTGGTGAATTTCTCCAGGCTAGTGAACGAATATAAATTAAGAGTTCAGTGAAACATGAAATGACTCACTATTTAATGTATTTTCATGTAAAATAACATCGAATAAAGTTGTTTTAAATGTATGTTGTCGATTAAAAAAGTTTTGATTAGAAATTTTTAACAAGTTATACGACTTAGCCGAATGGATATATATATATATATATATTTAGAGCCAGATGATGCATTTCAAGTCTGGCAACTTCATGCCACTATTATGTCTTTTGCTTCCAAATGAATTATATATATATATATATATATACAGAGGTGGCCAAAATTGTGGACACTTTTTAAAATTGTTATGTTTTTTAAGTTTGTCTGCTTGTAGAAAATGTTGCATTGCACAAATTGCCAAGTATTTTATATCATTTTAAAGGTAATTTAATGCTGAACAAAATACATGAAACAAAATTCAAGTATTTACAACGCAGAAAAAGTTATACTGCAATAACTATCGATATACATTAGATATACTGAAGATTGCAGTGAGTTATCAGTGCTTAGTTGGGTAACCTTTACTTTTTGTTACAGCTTCCCATCGATGTTTTATTGAGCTGAAAATAGTGTTAAGTTCTTCCTTTGTTATTACATGATGCCAGGAAACAATTACATCCTCAATTAGTTCTTTTTTATTTCATGGGTACCTCAATCGAACAAGAGTCTTCAAACAGTGCCACAAGTTTTCGATAGGATTGAGGTCAGGACTGTTTCATGGCCAGGACAGCAATCATATTTAGTCAAGAAGAAATGCCATCAAATAAAAGAGTAGATTGGACACCTAGAAAGAGATACGTAGCTAGAAAGTGGTCTTTCCTATGTTAAAATTGCAAGATAGTTGGGTGGTTCAGTAAATACATCTGGAAACTGAAAGTTTTGTTTAAGATATCAGGAGACAAATTTAACAAAGAAAAAAGGCAAAAAAGGTGCACCCCATCTGTTAATGACAGAAGAACAAAAAATACTATGTCTCCAATATAGAAGAATGACATCAACGGCCGTCAGAAGTTATTTGAATGATGCTGGTGTTTTTATCAGTTCAAAAACAATCGGAAGAAGCATAGCAGATGTTCGAGTAAGAAGTAGAATTCCACGAGAAAAGCCTTATCTCAATTTACAGCAGTGCTAAAAAAGACTACAGTGGTCAAAGGAACACTTTAGGTTGGACAAATGATTAGTGGTCACAAATCATAAGGAGGGATGAAACTAAGACATCACTATTCGGTAGTGATGGCCGAAAATATGTAAGACATAGAATAGGAGAAATGCTAAACCCTGAGTGTATCCAGGAGACTGTGAAGTACACACATATTTTTATGATTTGATTATGCATATAAGCATATGGTATCGGTCGTCTTTAAATCATTGATGGGACACTGAATGTCAGAAAATAAATTTTCACCCTTCTAAGAATCCAAACTTCTACCTTCCATCAAGGTTCTATTTACTAACAATGCTTTTATTTTTCAGTAAGATCCTGCTCCTTGCCACATAATAAAGTTATCGAAAGACTGGTATCGTTCTAAGACCATTTGAGTTGTTGTCCTGGTCAGGAAACAGTCTTTACCTCATTCATATCAAAAACTTGTGGCACCGTTTGAAGACTCTTGTCCGAATAAGGTACCCATGAAATAAAAAGGAATTAATTGAGAATGTAATTGTTTCCTGGCATCATGTAAAAACGAAGGAAGAACTTAAAACTATTTTAAGCTCAACGAAACATCCAAAGGAAGCTTTAATAAAACATAAAGGCTATCCCACTAAGCACTGATAACTCACTGTAAGCATCAACACATTTATTGTATATCGATAGTTATTGCATCATAACTTTTTTGCGTTGTAAATATTTGAATTTTGTATTGAACTTAGTATTGAATTATCTTTAAAATGATAGATAAAATACTTTGCGCAACGTAACATCTATACAAATAAATAAAATTGAAGTGTCTGTTTGTAATTTCAAATTAGCAGCTTTTTACTTAATGCACTAAAAGTATATACGGTACTCATAACAAAAAACCAATTTTTAAAATTTTTGTCTGTCTGTCTGTCTGTCTGTTTGTTCCGGCTAATCTCGGAAACGGCTGGTGCGATTTTAAAAATTCTTTCACTAATGGAAAGCTACATTAACGGGGAGTAACATAGGCTATATTTTATTCCCGTATTCTTACGGGAACGGAAACTATATGGGTGAACGGGAAACTGAATGCCAAGATGAACGCCAAATTGAACGCCAAGCTGAGCTAATGAAGTCTTTGTTTTGGTTACTGGCGACCGATGCTTTTCATGAGACATAACAGTGTTACGCGCACATGATAATACGCTGACACGTGCCATAATTTTTTTTTATGATAGTTATCTCACTGTTCAGTTAAGTAGAGCATCGGCTGTTTCGGATGCACTTTTAAAAATAATAAATCAAGTCTTCATAAGTAAAAAGCAATGCAAGAAACAAAAAATTGATAAGTTTTACGGTTAGTTTTAATCCTTTCTTTTTTTTTTATTTACATTTTTAGTCACATTTAAACAATAATTATTATAATTCCAATCTATATCTATACAAATAAATAAAATTGAAAAGTCTGTTTGTAATTTCAAATTAGCAGCTTTTTACTTAATGCACTAAAAGTATATACGGTACTCATAACAAAAAACCAATTTTTAAAATTTTTGTCTGTCTGTCTGTCAGAATATAAACAGATATAATTATAAAACATCATGAAATACCCAGCGAAGCGGGAGGGTAACGGCTAGTTTTCTATAAGCATACAAACTTTAAAAACATAACAATTTTAAAAAGTGCCCACAATTTTGGCCACCACTGTATATATATATTCAAAGATCAAGTTTTAAATGTGAAAATATAATAGAGAGTTCAGATAGAAGAGCTGTCATATCGGTACTGGCCTTGCCCATGATTCTATTACCAAGATTTTTTTTTGTTATTGTGGCCTTTTGCTGTTTTTCATTATCCAAATGCTATCCGGAAGGTGTATTTGATTAAGAACCTTTTCTCGAGTTGGATTTATTTATTACTAGCTGAAATGCCCGTTCTTCGCACGGGTTAAGTTTTAAAAACAAAAATTTATCTATTATAGAATTATAATATTTTTAGTGAGGGTAAAAACCCTGTATAAAAGTAGTATAACCAAAAATTAAAAATATTTTTTTCAAATGAATGTTCACATTAGAAATAATTTTAAGCAAATTGCAATTTGGCCTCAAAGTAAATAATAATTAAACAAAAACAAATATTTCAATGTAAGAGAGAAAATTATCAAGCTAAAGAGTAAATAGATATGAATGAATGCAAATATAAATAGAAATTACAGAAAAGTGATAGCAGTAGTGAGTTTCTGCTAAGGGAACTATGGGGAAATAACCTGCAATAGATGAACTGAAAGAAAAAAATTAATGATAAACTGATTCACTAAATGATATCATAAATAAGAAATATTAGGAAGCCTTTAACTGAAAAAAAATTAAATTAGCATTGCACCCATGCCTCATATAATACTATCTAACATCTCTGTAATACGTCTAATATACAGTATTAGATGTAATTAAATACTAAAAACATTTAATCAGTATGAACTAAAATCAAAATCTACCTAAAACAGGTCCCCGTTGAAATAGTTCAGAACAAACAACAGTACTGAATGAAACAAATAATAAACCATGTTGCTAAAAAATTAATTAGTGCATCCTTTTTTTGTGCAAACATTTTTGCGACCACACCTGATACAGTTTTCTGATTTGCAAGATTGCCAGAAACAAAGTTAAGTCATGACGAAAAATCTGGTCAAAATGGAATTCCAATGAAAATATGAGAATATTATTTCAAGGTCACCTTATCATAGTTTCAGCAAATAGCTTTTTGTTAAATTTATGACTTTTTCTCATTTAAAACAAAGATGAATTCTTATCGGTCATAAGGACCATAAGGCAAAAAACAGCGACACGCAAAAAAAAAAAAAAAAAAAAAAAAAACATGATACATACTGGTTCCTCATAAATATGAAGCATTATCTTCACGATATTACCAACATGTTAAGAACAATTAGTTTGAATTCAGTGTCATTTTCTTTGTTATATTTTAAGTAATATTCTCTACATTGAACAAAATATTGAATATGCTGATGAAGGAATTATTATTAGTAAGGATGAATATTTATCTTCAACAACAGAAAATGGCATCGATATGTAAAACATACAACATTTATATGTAAAAAATGTATACAATGCATGTGTATATATACAATCTGCATATGAACAGATTTCTCAGAAGGAAAATTACTTTGATGAGCATTTAATCGCATCCATAGTTTCCGTGTTCATCCATAATTTTTCTAACAGATTTTTTTTAAAAATTTATTTATTTATTTATTTATTTATTTTTTTTGTGAAGAAATGGACATGACAAAAAAAAAAATTCTGGTGAAAAGTGAAGGTGTAGCTTCATTGATTGTAAAAAAAAAACCCTTTGATATTTGTGTCATGAATAGGTAATCATGATCGAAGATTCTGTTTACAAAAGGCCTCACAAATTATTATTAGGCTGAAAAATAGACTTTTTGTGTGTGAGTCTTTGTATCACATAATTACTGTACCAACAATGATACGCAAGAAAAGGATAGTTCAGAAAAAATAAAACTGTGACACTGAAATAGGAATTATAATATCAATTTAAATTAAAACGTTATCTAAAACAGAAAAAGTAAGCCTTAATTTTGATAAAATTGCCATAAAGTTTTGAACAATAAAAAAACACATAGCAGAAAATCTTAAATATTTAAAATTGAAATAAAAGAAACAAATAAATATAAAAGTAACCTTACATATAGTATAGAAATTATAATATTAATTCAAACCAAAAGCTACTTTAAATAAAGATTTGATGAAACTACCATAAGCAAAATCTTATACGTGAATAGAAATTCTAACTTAAAATCACAATATTGACAATCTGTTAATCTCAATTAGTTCGAATTGAGTGACATTTTCTTCAGTTGCATTTTTCTACTTTTTTTGTTACAATGCAAAAACATGGAATCTGCCAATAAAGGAAAATGGTACTTATGTATTGGCGTCATTGCAGCAAAATTTGCACCACAATATCAAAATAACAGATTCTTATATGGGGAAAAAATCAAATTTTGGTGAAAAAAGCCACTTTGACTGTAGTGACTAATACATTAGTATCAGGAAAAACAGTACCCTTTTTTAACAGAAGGAAATGTAGGAACTTAAGATTTTATTGACGAATGCCACTGTTCAAAATTACTCGCCAAGTTGGCAACGCTGATTTCACATGTGTTGTACGCGTTAAATTGGCAACCATGTGTTTTGTTTCATGTAATGTCTCTAATAGGTTGCGATAATATGTAAGAACTGAAATATCATTGGAAGATTTTTTGGTACTTATGTATTATTGCAACAATTGCCAACTCTATTAATAACTCATCAAGTTGACAACAGCAATAATTTCCTATGTGTTGTCCACACTGAATTGGCAACCATGTGCTTCGTTTCATATAATGCCATCATAGGTTGCGATAATACATAAATACCTATTTTAAAAGCTTTTATTTAACTTACAATGTATGTATGTATGTATGTATGTATGTATGTATCTATGTATGTATGTAATTTGTTCGGGTGGAATCTTGCAACTCAATTTTGAAGCTGATATCTTCCTCCCATTGAGCTGAAATTTTGTATACACGTTTAGTTTGGATGACAATGCATGTTTTGACCATTTATATTCCGATATTGCAATTAATTAAAAAGATATTAATTAAAAACGTTAAACTAGTTTTGGGCGCCAACTTGGATATATCTGCATTGTTTTAATAATTTTATTGTTACAACAATGACAAAAGTTGGCGTCGAAAATCGGTTTTCAGCCAAACTGGAATTTTATAACGTTGCGCTATTGACTGTATTAATTAAATTTGTCTAAAAAATAATTACATTTCTACAACGTAAAAATAATCTAATTTCTACAACGTATGCAATTTTTTTACAAATTTCTATCTATTTTCTTGGATTTAAATTCAAAACAAAAAAGTAGAGCTATTTTTCAAGTAGATTGGTACATTGTATACCTTTCTCAACGCTGCCAAGTTAAACTGAGATAGAGTATTGAAGAAATTCTTTAAATAATTTATCTATCTTTAATCTATGAAACTCAGACAAAAAATAATTACAGAATCGGAAAGATCATTTTTTTATGTATCTTACCCATCAAAAGGAATCCGCTAGGAAAACAATAAGAGAAAAATATTATCTAGAAATGCAATATATTTTCGATTAAAAAAAATAATTTTATAATAAAATGAAGGAATTTTTTAAAGAAATTTTCTAATTTTAAGCCTACAAGTAATTTAAATATACCTCATTTTATCACCAGTAATCTAAACACACACTACGACATGTGTCCTTAAATTTAATTACAAATAGAATCTGTTAATTTTATTTGAATTTAATTATTGATTTTTTCAAAATCTAGTTTCTAAAGATAATCTGAGCAATTAAAAAAAAATAGATTCTTACGTAGAAGATATTCAATGTGCAGCAAAAAATTATCATTATTTGATAAAACTTTTTTTGATTACAAAATGCGTTTTGAGTCTTAAGCATTTTATTGATTAATACAAATATTTAAATGCCTTTTGAAGTTTTTTTAATAAACAACTAAAATTTTCTTCTAATATGTTAGAGAAATATATCCCTTATCTTCAAAATATTTCAAATAAATAATATATTCTTTAAGTTTTTCAAAAATAGTCAAAATTTTAATTAAACATTTAATAACTTTGTCATTTATGAAGATAATCTCACTAAACCTTTTTTTTTTCGTGTGTAGAACAATGTTACCCAAAATCTGCACGAAGATTGGAAAAATTGCTTAAAAATTACGGATTTAAAAAAATTGTGTTTTTAGTCTAATACCATTTTGCGAGAATTAATTCAGCTAAACCAGGGATGGCAAACCAGCGTTCAATGAGTTGAACAGGCTGAGAAACCTGTCCAGCGATAACTAAAAAGTAAAAAATAAATTAAATGTAAAAAAACTTTTTTAAGAACAAGCTTTTATTTAAACGCGCTAAAAAGAATAAAATAAACTTTTCCTTTAAAACTTTTTTTACTATCAACTTATAACGTCATTACACAATTTATATGATATAAAAGCTTGTCGCGAGATATACCTGTGTAGATAAACAAGTAAAATAAATAACTTGACCTGATTGATTTTGGTTTTTAAAAATTCAAACTAAGTAAATATGAGTACTTAAATATTGCGACAAGCTTTTATATCATATAAATTGTGTAATGACGTTATAAGTTGATAGTAAAAAAAGTTTTAAAGGAAAAGTTTATTTTATTCTTTTTAGCGCGTTTAAATAAAAGCTTGTTCTTAAAAAAGTTTTTTTTACATTTAATTAATTTTTTTTATTAAAAGCTTTTATTTAACTTACAATGTATGTATGTATGTAATTTGTTCGGGTGGAATCTTGCAACTCAATTTTGAAGCTGATATCTTCATCTTATTGAGCTAAAATTTTGTATACACGTTTAGTTTGGGTGACAATGCATGTTTTGACCATTTATATTCCGATATTGCAATTAATTAAAAAGATATTAATTAAAAACGTTAAACTAATTTTGGGCGCCAACTTCAAAATGTCAGTATTGTTGTAATAATGTTATTGTTACAACAATGTAAAAGTTGGCGTCGAAAATTGGTTTTCAGCCAAACTGGAATTTCATAATGTTGCGCTAATGACTGTATTAATTAACTTTGTCTAAAAAATAATTATATTTCTACAAAGTAAAAATCTAATTTCTACAACGTATGCAATTTGTTTAGAAATTTCTATCTATTTTTTTCGATTTAAATTAAAAAAAAAAAAAGTAGAGCTTTTTTTCAAGTAGATTGGTACATTGTATACCTTTCTCAACGCTGCAAAGTTAAACTGAGAGGGAGCATTGTAGAAATTCTTTAAAAAAATTTATCTAACTTTAATCTATGAAACTCAGACAAAAAATAATTACAGAATCGTAAAGATCATTTATTTCGTCCCGATAAGGTATAATGTTTTTTACGAAATAATAATATTTGTATTTCTTACGATTTGTTTTTAAATAATTCAAAATCGATGCGTTTTTATGAAAATAATGTCTAAATCGTTGCGCATGAAATTTTTTTTTTGTTTAAATGAATCGACATTCCTTACTAAAACAGCTCATGCTTTGCTTTTTTAGAATTAGTCATTTAAAAAATAAAATGCCGAAAACTTTTTTTTACGATTTTTCAAGAAATACTCAAAATTTTAATTAAACATTTAATAACTTCGTCATTTATGAAGAAAATCTCATGAATTTTTTTTTCGTGTGTAGGACAATATTACCCAAGATCTGTACGAAGATTGAAAAAATTGCTTAAAAATTACGGATTTTAAAAAAATTGTGTTTTTAGTCTAGTACCCTTTTTGGGAGAATTCATTTAGCTAACTGTTCGAAAATAACCGGCAAACACCTAGCATTGAATGAGATGAACATACTGAGAAACCTGTCCAGTGATAACTAAAAAGTGAAAAATAAATTAAAAGTAAAAAATCTTTTTTAAAACAAGCTTTTATTTAAACGCGCTAAAAAGAATAAAATAAATTTTTCTTTAAAACTTTTTTTACTATCAACTTTTTCCGTCATTACACAATTTATATGATATAAAAGCTTGTCGCGAGATTTACCTCTGCAGATAAACAAGTAAATTAAATAACTTGATCGGATTGATTTTAATTTTTAAAAATTTCAAACTAAGTAAATAAGAGTACTTTAATCTCGCGACGAGCTGCACAAGTTCGATATACGGACTTTTTTCAAAAATCGCCAAATTTTTTTTTCGGCGACGGTAGTTGCCAAGGGAAGCACAGGGTTGCATTCCCCCCCCCTTAGCCGCCGGGAAACGCCGCGATACTCCCCCCCCTCCCTCCTGAATAAACAGTTTTGCAAAGTTCCCGTCTTCGATCTAAGTTTGCCCCCCCCCCCGCCACCTCTGTAGGAAAATTAATGGTGGGGGATTCTTTCTAACTTTAGTAGAAGCATAAAAATGAAACATGTAATATTTTTTCCTACATAAAAAAAAGTAATACCAATATTAAACTAAAAAAGTAGTGAAAGGACAAATTTTTATAGAACTAAATGTAAATAGTTAATGATTATTTTAGCAATACTGCATTGAATTTAAGAATAAAAATCTATTTTTAAGTGATTCAGAATAGTAATGAACAAATTGTTCTATTTATCATCATTAAGCCTAGAAGAGAAACATTAAAATTTAACATATTAAAGCAAATTAACATTAAAATTAAAGTCATAAATTAAATATAAGGAGAATCTTTCTTGCTTACATTGAATAAAATAAATATAAATATCATTAACTTACCTTGCAGCACTTTATGTATAAAAAATTGTCACACAATGGCCAAAGTCATCACTTGTCAGCAAGATAGATTGTGATAAAAATCGTGGTGATAAAAAAATCTTGTTTAAATTCCCCTTTTAAAGAATTTGACCTAAGCCCCTCTCAGCCCAGTTGATGTCCCTAACAATTTCTAAAAACTTATTGAAACAATCCACTCCCTGCTGTTTGCTTCATTTTCTAAACTTATATACAGCAACAAATGAAATTTTAAATCTATTTTTCTATTGCAGGTAGGGAGTGAATCTGTAACATGCTTCCAAGTGCCTTCTATGGTATTTGTGTGGCAATTCGTTACTGGATTTACAAAATGAAGGCTAAGATTTAACGTCAAATGATCAAACCTTCTTGTCCTAAATTTTTAAATGCCTTCCATTTGTTGGAAAATTCATAGTTCCAGGCTCTATCCATTCCTGTAAAATGTTGACTAGAATCTCACAAGATTTGTTGAGTACTGCTTCCATTCTGAATTCGATTTGTCGACTTCTGCATAATATAGAATAACTTCAATGACAAATTGCCCCCAATCTGCAACTGTATCAGAAGATAAATAGAAATAAGCTTTGGTCTATTTTGTTCTGGTTCCCATGATCAAATGATAAGTGAGACGAAAAATCTCATTTAATTTTAGTTTGCTGCAACTGAACCACAAGCCAAGATGTATGGTTTTAGTTGAACTATACAAGCCATGATGTATGGTTTTAGTTGAACCACATATCTTGTTATTCCTGGAATTTCTGCTAATCTATGATTAACTATCTAAAATAGCATTTTTCTTCTTAAACTTCATCAGAATATTACAATTGCAGTAAAAAAATTCTAATTTAATCAGATGAGTTTTTCTTGCAAAATCTAAAAATAGTTTCCTATCCCTACATATTTCATAAACAAAATCAAGATTAAATACTCCCTTTTTCTCCCCAAATGTGGCCTTTTTGCTAGAAAATAAAACAGGAACTGTTTCTGACAGAACTTTCTTATACTTGGGATAAACACTGCAAATAGTCCCATGGTTAGAGGGAACAGGTTACAATATTTAAAGGTATATAAAATAACAAGGTTTTTAAAATTTACATTAACCTCTTTGTAAATGAATAATAATAATGTAAAAATTGATAGTCAGCCTAATCTATAACTGGAATAATTTATCAATAAGTAAAAATGAATGTTAATGAATAACTAAATAATATTAATAAATAATATGGATAAAAGCACATTAATAATAAAAGAATATATTTCCTAATTAAGTCAACCTAAGCAATAATTAAATAATATGAATAAGAAATAAGGTAATAATAAAAGAATTGAAATACAACCTAATAATTAAAGAATATTCAACCTAATCAATAATTAAAAATAAACTTTAATAAATATTAAATATAACTATTTTTTATAAATAATTTTTAATATTATTAATTTTAAAATTAAATAAAAAATATTAATTTTTTTGATAAAGAATAAAAATTATTAATTTTAATATTAATAATAAATATTAAATAATTATGCTAAATTAATTAATATTAAATAAATATTCTTTATAAATATTAAGAAATAACAGGAAATAAGGCAGTGAATTCTTGTCCGGAAATATCTGTCTGAACAGTTGAAAATCCAAGATGAAAAGAAGGGTGTCTGAGGGAGAATTTCATAGCTCCCCCCCCCCCCAAGAAAAAAACATACTGATGGAAAATTCGCCATAAAACGAAAAACCCGCGAAATCGGACCGGAAAACAGGGAATCATGGTAGACAGAATCTGGCGCAGAATCGCCCGAAAAGAGCGCCAAAAAAAAGTCCGTATATCGAACTTGTGCCTAGATCGTGTGTTTCAAAAGTTCAGTGGCGGTGGTAGCCAAGTGGTCAAGGTATCGACTCGTGGTTGGCGTGTCATGAGTTCGAGCCCAGTACCACTAAAGACCCTCAGCGTAGGGGAGCGATGCACGTTATATCTGTCGAGAGCTCAACGTGCTCCGTTGGTGTGGTAGTTAGGAGAGGGGGAGTGCAGCTCAGGTATCGTCCTCGTCACTTGACCATTGTTTAAATTACGAGTCCGTCCCCAAAAGCCCTGGAGTAGCTGAACGCTAATATTCACTCATTCAAAAAGTTCAATGGACGTCGAGTTAAAATACTTCGCACATGTTAAAGATAAATCCATCTTTTTTTCGAAATTTCAGAGATTTTATGCATAGACAGATTTTTAATATTTAAAATTATTCAAAATAGAGTAAAGTTTTTGAAAAATTCATTTTTTTTAGAGAATTTTAACTCAGATGATATTAAACACCGTAAAACGCTACCTATTGGTTACGCGAGTTTGTTACTCTACCAATCAGATCACTTGAACCCTAAACAGTACTGTATAGTCACTGTTACCAACTGAAATATCGTTTGAGATAGGACTTACTTTTATTTCCTCCAATTGGCAACATTCTCAAAAGTAATGATTTCAAGACTACTTATGAACCTTGTTTACAGTCTTTCGTAGTTGAAACATTGTAAATTTTTAGGATACTGGATATCAAGTTGATCTTTAAACCGGACGTTTTAAATATGGATGTGATTCGAAAAAAAGTTGGTCACTGTCGGCGATGATGGATGCGGCAAAACTTGTCTTAACGTCGTGTTCAGCCTAGATCGATTTCCAACTGTCGATATACCAACGGTTTTTGAACGCTATGTGACTGACATCGAAGTGGATGGATGGCATTTGGAATTAGATCTCTGGGACACAGCTAATCAAAGGGGCTTCTACGACGAAGTTTGGCAGCGTTGGTACTCTGATGCAGACGTTATCCTGATGTGTTTTGGTATCGATAACCCAGACAGCTTGAAAAACATTTCAGAAAAATGGAATCCAGAAGTGAAAGACTTCTGCCCCAATGTACCGATCGTGGTGGTGGGCAACAAAAAAGACATAAGAAATTCCACAGAATTGCCCGATTTAATTGATAAGCAAATTACTTTTGATCAAGGTTACGAAATGACCCAGAAAATTAACGCCTATGGATACGTGGAGTGTTCTGCTAAAACCAAAGATGGAGTCAGAGATGTGTTCAAAATGGCCGCGAGAGCAGCGTTGAATATTGAGAGAAGAAAGATGTGTCGACTCCTTTGAAATAGGAACTCTTAAAGATGGATTGCTGAATAAGATCTACCTTCTAAGCTACGTCGAGCAGCAATATATTCGATGATAAAGTATAAATAGTTTTTGTATAGCTGAAAGTTAACATTTTAATAAGTATTTTATTTCGCCTTGGTTAGATTGTCGAATCGGCCTCTTATCCCGCCAAATGTTTTCTTGCCAAATCTGGTAACCCTTTTGATTTTGTACCAGTGAGGGGGAAGTCGGATTGTGTTGTGGTAGGGTTTCTACTGCAAAACACAACACACAAAGACGCGCCAAATTTAAGTGGCCAATTCGACAATTCAACCAAAAATTCTAATTAGTATATTCGAATAATATTTATACTGCAGAGAAATAACATCATTATCTGTGCCTAGTATATCAATTTTTTTTTGCAAGAACTCAATTTTGTAGAATAAAACATGTTATTTTCTCACAAATGTGTGTGCAATAAAATACATACACGGAGATTAGATTAAAGTCTATAATACAAATAAAAAAACATTTTCTGAAAATTTGTCGCCAAGAAGTGTGCCCTGCTAGGATCCACCCAAAATCATTTGTGAACTTTAACGGAAAGTCAAAAATAAAAAAACAGTTTCTCAGACAATGCTTTTAAAGATTTGAATACAATATGAAAAATGTTCTACTATTTATACATTTCTTAAACTCACCATATTTATAGCTCAAACTCTCTTTAGCTTCATATTTAACTAATTTTTTTAACTCTTTTGCTGTTTTCTGGAGAGTTTTATAGACTATAACTATAGTCGAGTTTAGTAAAATTTTGATGAAAAATTGCAATTAGGATCTTTTACACAAAATTCTAAGGAATGTATTCAAATAATATTTATACAATACATAAATAATGCAACATTTTTATATGTATTAGGAATAAAAGATTAATTAAAGTTTTCTCTTATTTGTTAAACTAAAGTAAGTGCCTTGTTTTTAATATAAGGCTATAATAGGAATTTAGTGAAAAATGTAATAAAAAAAAATCTGCCTTTTTTTGGCGGATTAATTAAAAAGATAGCCATATACCTTAAATTTATAACACTATCTTCCAAGCACTGTTTTTGAACACACAAATTTTCAACTAAATAAATATTTTTTAAATTTAAAGTAGGCATAAAACTAGGAATTCAAATACAATTTTCACAAAATTAAAAATTATTTTGGATATATTGGAAATTTTTGTGAAATTTATAAGTAAAAAATTGCAGTTACGGTAAACCTTGTATTGAAAATTCTAAATAATATAATATCTGTATAATAGTTATACTGTACATAAATAACATCATTATCTGTGCCTAGAGGTGTAATATTTTGAAATATATCAATATTTTTTGCAAGAACTCAATTTAAAAAAATATGTTATTTTCTCACAAATTGTGTGTGTATGTGCAATAAAATACATAAATATATACACAGAGATTAGATTATAGTCTATAATACAATAAAAATTTTCTGAAAAATTCAATTCTATATCTTAAAAAATAATCTATTTGTGAACTTTAATGTGAAGCCAAAAATCTAAAAACTTAAGTTTCTCAGACAATCTTTTTAAAGATTTAAATACAATATGAAAAATGTTCTACAAATTGTACATTTTTTAAACTCACCATATTTATACCCTCAAAATCTCTTTAGCTTCTTTTTTCTCTAATTTTTCAACCCTTTTGCTTTTTTCTGGAGAGTTTTATACGCTACTAGCTGAAATGCCCGTTCTTCGCACAGGTTAAGTTTTAAAAACAAAAATTCTTCTATCATAGCTATTATAATATTTTTTTTAGGGTGGGTAAAACCCTGCATGAAGTAGAAAACCAAAAATTAAAAACATTTTTTTTCAAATGAATGTTCACATTAGAAATAATTTTAAACAAATAGCAATTTGGCTTCAAAGTAAATAATGATTTAACAAAAACAAATATTTCAATGTCAGAGAGAAAATTAGCAAGCTAAAGAGTAAATAGATATGAATGAATGCAAATATAAATAAAAATTATTACAGAAAAGTGACAGCAGTAGTGAGTTTCTGCTATGGGAACTATGGGTGAAATAACCTGCAATAGATGAGTGGAAAGAAAAAATGAATGATGATAAACTGATTCACTAAATGCTATCATGAATAAGAAATATTAAAAAGCATTCAACTGAAAAAAAATTAAATTAGCATTGCACCCATACCTCATATAATACTATCTAACATCTCAGTAATACATCTAATATAGAGTATTAGTTCAGAACTGAAATAGGAATTATAATATTAATTTAAATGAAAAGGTTATTAAAACAGAAAAAGTAAGCCCTAACTTTGATAAAATTGCCATAAACAGTTCTGAATGACAACAAAAAAGCACATAACTGAAAATCTTAAATATTTAAAATTGGAAAAATAAATATAAAAGTAACCTTACATATCGTATATTGAAATTATAATATTAATTCAAATCAAAAAGCTACTTTAAATAGATAAATTAAGAATTGATTTTGATGAAACTATCATAAGCAGCTCAGAACAAAAAAAAGCATGTCAAAAAATATTATACGTAAATAGAAATTCTAACTTTAAAAATCACAATATTGACAATCTGTTAATCTCAATTAGTTTACATTGAGTGTCATTTTCTTAAGTTACATTTTTCTACTTTTTTGTTACAATGGAAAAACATGGAATCTGCCAATAAAGGAAAAGGGTACTTATGTATTGGCGTCACCGCAGCAAAATTTGTACCACAATATCAAAATAACAGATTCATATGTGTCTTATAAAGAAAAAGATCAAATTTTGGTAAAAAAAGTGCCATTTTGGCTGCAGTGACTCTAATACGTAAGTATCAGGAAAAGTAGTAACCTTTTTCAATGGAAGAAAATGTAGGTTCTTAGATTTTATTGCGCCAATGTTCAAAATAACTCGCCAAGTTGGCAACACTGATCTCACATGTGTCATACCCGTTCTTCGCACGGGTTAAATTTTTAAAAAAATCCAGCTTTTTTTTTTGCAAACATATATTTTAAAGAGGATTGAGCCATTACAGGGCAGTGTATCTAAAAGTTAGAAGTTATTTTTTTTATGAGTGTTCATATTGAAATTTTGCTTAACAGTTAAGAATGATTTCATATGAAGTATGTAATGTAGGAGGCAAAATTAACATGCTAAAAAGGTAAATAAGAATGAAAATATAAATACAAATTATAACGGAAAAGTGATAATAGTAGTATATTTCTGCTATGGGAACTATGAGTAAAATAACATGAAATATATAAATCAGAAGAAAAAATTAATTATGATAAAACATTTCACTAAAATACTATCATAAATAAAATATTAGGAAGCCTTCAACTGGAAAAAAATTAAATTAGTACAAACTAAAATTTTAACAAATATCTAAAATAGGCCTATATTATAATAAACTATTAAGTTAAATTCACTGTCGCATTAAATTACATGAGGAATGGATGTAATACTATCCAACATCTATATTAGATTTAATATAAAATTTAGATGTAATACAATAGAGAAAAAATTAAATTAGCAAGAACCAAAATAAAAAAAACCATCTAAAACAGATTAAAAAGTGCTACATAAAAAAAAAAATTATGAACCTAATGAGAGAAATACTAAACCTTGATGATAAAAAATTAATTTTTAAACAATACTTTTTTGCAATATTTCGATTAAAAATATTTGCTATTCGGTCGCAAAGAACAAACAAATGAGAAAATACAATGATAAATAATTAGTGATGATTGAAACATATCATATATGGACAGTATATGTAAAAATGATATGATCTTCATAAAACTAAATAAGGAACATATCAGAAGCAAAATTAAACCTTGATGTCATGAGAAGTAAAATCGCATCAACATTGAATTTTAAAGAAATCCAAAGAGAAATATGAGAAAATCGTATCAAGCTGCATCTTTTTTCCACAAACATTTTTGGATCACAAATAGTATAAATAAATTTATATATTTGAAGATTGTCAGAATCAAAATTAAGCCCTAATATGCCATGTGACAAAAAATCTGATCAGCATCTGAAGCGTTTTCCTGTAATGATGAAAACATGGTATTTGCTGATGAAGGAAAAAAAAGCAATAATCTTTTTTTTCAATTAAAAAAATAGTTATAGAAATGTATACATATGTAACAAATACATACAATGCATATGTATAAAATCTTCAAAAATCTATATGAAGAACATTGTCAGAAGGAAAATTAAACCATAATGCAACACAACAAAAAATTGCATTAACTCAGAATTTTTAAGTGCAAAAGAAAATTACTTTGTTATGCATTCAATCACATCAATAGTTTCCATGAAGATCTTCTTGATAAATAAAGTTAACCATCTTTCCATGAGATCAAAAAATGAGTACTTATCGGTTATAAAAACTATGAGGAGAAAAGATAAAATAAGCAGCATGTAGAACATATGCCAAAATCTATTTAATAACATGTTGGAAAATATGTCAGAAAATCTCATTGTAAATAAAAATTCACATTAGCCTTCATGTTCTTACGTATTAGCATCACTACAACCAAACTGGCATTAAGCAAATCCGAACAAAATGTGACTGATTTTTTTTACATAAAAACATGTAAGAATCGTTGTTGTTTTAATATCAAGAAGCGATTAGCATGACGCCAATTTAGCTGTGATGATGCTTATATGTAAGTATCATAAATTCTAACTTAAATCATGATATCGGCAATCTGATAATCCCAATTAGTTTGAATGGAGTGTCATTTTCTATGGTATATACTTACATATTATCGCAACCTATTGGCGACATTACATGAAATGAAGCATATGGTTGCCAATTTGGCGAGTTAATTAAGTTGGCAATTTTTGCAATAATACGTAAGCACCAAAAAATGTTATTGCTTTTTAATTGCAAATTCCATGTTTCATCAACGTAGCAAAATAGTACCAGAATATGGCTTATAACAAAAAGAAAAGGTACTGACGTATTATTGCAACAATTGCCAACTTGCATATGTGAGACACTAAAATAGAAAATATTGCATAATTTAAATTAAAAGGTTATAGAAAACAAAAGAAAATAAGCCTTAATTTTGCCAGAAAATCTTAAAATATAAAAAATTTAAACATGAATAAAATAAAAGTAAATATATATGAAGTAACCTAGTAAACATCAATTCAAACCGAAAAGCAACCTTAAATAGATAAGCAAAGGTCTGATTTAGATGAAACTACCACAAACACCACAAAAAAAGGAACATGTCAGAAAATCTTATACGTAAATAAAAATCTGTATTCTTGTGTATTAACATCACCACAGTCAAGGCCGCCGTGTGGGTATTAGGCGCCCTTGTTCAAGTTGAAATTCGTCGCCCCTTTATGGGGTTCTGTAGCACTCTTATAAAGTGCTATAAATAAAATAAAAAATACTCATTTATATAATATTCACAATTTGACTTTCGAACTGAAAAGCTTTAAAATTATAATATTAAAACACGTTTGTCTTATTGTTTTTTTTTTTTTATTATTTCATAAATTTTAAAAACAAAACAAAGCAAAAATGTTATAAAAATTTTTAAGTAAAATATAAAAATTAGAAAATATATTCAAATATTGATTCTCCTAGCTTTAGCAGCTACAAATGCTTGTATCAATCCCCTTAGAATTAATTTATCCAAAATTTCGCTCTCTATAGATATAATTGACAAGTCCGATAATCTGTCCTGCGGCATAGTAGATCGCATGAAAGTTTTTTATAATTTTAAGTTTTGAAAAAATTCGTTCTTCAGTAGCCAATAAAACCGGCAGGGTTAAAGAAATCCGTAAGGCCATTGCAATATTTAGAAATGTATCGATAAGATTGTTTTCATAAACATAATTTAAAACATCAATAGGTGACATATTCTCTTTGGTAAAACATCGGAAAAATTTTATTTCTTCAAACAAATTTAATCCATCTATGTCCTTTTCATTAATATTTTTAGTATCCGTTAATTTTCGTTCTAATTCTTCACAATGTTTTAAAATTTCATTGTCACTCCAGTTTTTTAAATTAGGTATATGTTAGTATACTACCTTGAAGTAATTGTAATGTTCTTTTAAATGACTGAAACTTTCTGAAATTGAAAAATAGCAGTGTCTAATATAATATTGTAAAATTTAAACCTTAAACTTTTCTCTTGGATTGTTGATTGGTTCGTCGATTTGTTCATCTTGAAACAGTTTCTTTTTAAACCTGTTTCGACTTTGTGGATTCCCAAATCATCAGAAACGATACTTTCATTGGCAATTGCATGTTCATACGCTTCATCTGATCTACGAATATCTGAAGTAAATTTAAAATGCTTTACGATATGAGTAGGGTATTCCAGAGTAATATATTTCTCAAAAAGTAAGAATAGTTTTAACACAAATGTGCGTACTTCAGTAACCAAATGTTCAGTGAATAATCTGGTTCCGATAAATTTGAATTTTTAAATCTTTGCATGATGAAGACATAAACAATATTATATTCAGAATATGATGAATTGTGCAAATATAAATCACATCACAAATGTTGTACAAAAAGGTAAATGGAATTTTCAGCAAAGAATAATTCAACAAAATTTAGGCAAAAAATTTTATATTAACCAGCCTTTCTATCATTTACACATGTTGTAAACATTAATTCACAATCAGCTTTTGTTTCCTTGTTTATTATGAAAGCAAATCTTTTTGTTTCTGAAAGCTAGTTTTTCTGTAGTATCATTTGAATCAAGAATATTTTATCGCATTTATTTTTATTATTTTTTATGAAGAAAAATTCAGAGAATTTATAAAGAAAAATGAATTCTAGAATGGGGATCGGTATACTTTCAAGAAAGAATCAGTTGTTAGTTAAACAAGATATCGAAGGTATCAGACACCTACTTGATATGAGCTTCCAGGAAAAAGGTCCCCCATCCCAGCAACAGTCGCGTTAAGACTGTCATGCTCCAATCAATATTTTTTAAATTATTTAAATCAAGTTTTACTCACAGGCATTAACATTTTCCATTCCTTCAAAAATGAAGAAATATTATAGATATTTTTTATTTATTTTTATTTCTATAGCTCTCAATGCAAGTGCGATCAGTGTCAAAATATCAATGCCAGGAATTAAACTTCGTGAAAAAAACTTCCAATACCAGTACTGCCTTAAG
Source organism: Trichonephila clavata (assembly GCA_019973975.1). Lineage (NCBI taxonomy): Eukaryota > Metazoa > Arthropoda > Arachnida > Araneae > Nephilidae > Trichonephila > Trichonephila clavata. The sequence continues at coordinate 18,379 of BMAO01010488.1, read as the reverse complement.
TATTACTATTTGGAATTTCATGTTTACACTAATAATTAAACTTTATATTGTTAAAGACAATGACTTTATAATGAATGTTAACATGGTTTTGTTGTTATGCCAATAGATGGCGCCTGTATCTGTCATTTGTATTTATAGTTTTTCTTATGTAAAGAGTCTTCTAGCTCTAGCCGCCTTGTGTGCAGGTTGTAATTTAAGTCTGTGATAATTCTCGTATTCCGTAAATAATAAAAACTTAAAACAGGTTATGGGTACCAGCACAAGCTTTAACTGTGCTTGAAGTATCAAAGATTATGAGTCTTTTACGATAGAAAAGGCTGAAAGAACTTTATTTCTTGGAAGCAGCAAGTCGCGGCAAAATTTCGCTGATTGGCAATTTGGCGGGAAGACAACATGATCGCGCCGCCATTTTGAAGAAATCGAGGAAGAAACATAAGATGACCGTTGTTGTTTAGCCTAGAAATATTAAGTCAAATTATTTAAGAAACCTGCAAATCTAAATTTCTAGAAAGGAAATAAGTATGGATTTCAGTCGTCATATTAAACCTTTGACTGGAGAAACAGATTGGCCGATGTGGAAATGGAAGATACGAGACCTACTCGATTACCACGAAGGAGCGATCGAGATTATAGATGGCAAGCTGAAAAGACCAGAATCCATAGATGCTGATGCTCAAGAATCTGTAAGAAAACAGTATAAAGAACGCTGCGATTTGTACAGAAAAGCAAATAGTTATGCAAAATCAATGATCGCAAGTACTGTCACTGATGCTGTGTATTAGAAGATTATGGACAAGGAAACAGCCTTTGATGCGTGGGAATCATTAAAGCAGCAGTTTGAAGCAACTTCAAAAGATCAGTTGTTTAAAATTTGTACAGAGTTTTTTGCATTCAACTGGGTTCCAGGAGAGGATGTCTCAACACATATTGCAAAGCTAAGAAGTCTTTGGAGTGAACTGAATAATGGACTTGAGGCTAGAGAGGACAGCAAGTTGCCAGATTTGATGCTAGTTTGTAAAGTATTACATATTTTGCCTTATCAGTTTGAAACCTTTAAATCCAGTTGGATGTTGTTAGCTGGAGATGACAAGAAGTCATTTGAAGAATTAACAGTGCAGCTGTGTATGTTCTAAAGAAATTTTACCAAAGTAGAAGACAGTAGCAAAAAAGCCCAGGAAGCCCTAATAGCTACAAAATCAGAAAGACCCAGACAAGAGAGCAAATTTAAGTTCAAATCAAGAAAAGAAGATACAGTCGGTCGAAAAAATAGCCGAGCACCGTGACCCTTTCAAAAAATGATTGAAAATGGAAAACGACCTTTTTGGAAAGGACTCGTTTGGTCAGAATCGTGTCCCCTATGGTGTGTTTATCGAAATTTTTTTTCAAATTCCTCTGAAAAAAAATATGTTGGATGGGGCGCGAGAAAAAAAAGTTTCATCCTAGACGAAGGATGAAAATGGAGCGGGTGAGCCACAAATGAAATGGAGACTTGTCACGCTAGGTGAAAGCAACGACCCATGTAATGGAGGTAGGTCAGGGAGGGTAAATGAAAGGGAGACAAGTCAAGCTGGGGGAAAGCAGCTACCTATGAAGTGTAGGCATTACAACGTTGGTATGTCGAGAAAAGACAGAGAATCATTCCAATAGGGGTGTTGTTAGAACATTGGAGGCGAGCCATCTCACGACGTTGCCATCTTGGCGTGTCACGGAGGGGGTAGGTGAGTTTCAATGGTTTAGTGTCTAATGTATCTTTCGTTTGAGTACAAGTTTTCAAAGAGAGGCCCTCCAACGTTGGCACCTTCCTTCACCCAAAAAAAGGGGTCGACTCGGTCCCCCTTTTTTCGGTTCAGTTCAATAGGTAGAGTTTAATATTTCAATGTTCAATACGTACAGTTTAACATTTCAATGTTCCACATTTACTCCACTAAATCAGCCATTTGTTTCTGACATTCGGCCTGCAGCTTGTTGAAATGCTGTAGATAACGCGCAAACCGGTAAGATTTGACCATGGTGCACTCGGAAATGTCATAATTTTCGTGCACCTCATCGTGCAGGTGATCGGGAAGCGTACGGTCATGGAGATCCTGGAACTTTGGCAGCGTCTCCAAGCTGATGGTAAACAACCCCAGCTGCTCAAAGAGTTTGCGCTGGTCGGTTCCCTTGACCACGATGAGGCCTCGATTGCCTTGCGCCAGCTGACCAAATTTGCCCCTGACGCAAAAGCTGAGGTATTCGAGGGGCACGGATCCAGGCAGGTGGTTTTTGAGACGGAGACTTTCGTTGATATACCGATTGGCCCGGTCATCTTTCGAGGTGTTGATCAAATTGGAATGATCCACGGTGATGCACATGACTTGTGGATCCTCCGAAATGCTGGCAATGGAGACTTCGATGGGGACAGGCTTACCCCCACTATGAAACACGTTGGCATGAGCAAAAAAGGCTAAATGAGACATGGTGCATTTGAGAAGGAATGATTCTGCTGGCTAGAGGCTGGCGTTATATAGGCTCGAGGAGCGTGACGTCAACTGGCATCCCATATTCCAAGGCCTTGCGATGCGAGCGTTCCACGTGGGGTTCCAACGCCCGTTTCCAAGCTGGGGGCATGACCAGGCGCCAAGGAAGGTGGTCGTCTCGATGCATTTCCCAATCATCCAACCACGTTAATAGTCTCACGTACACATCCGCTAGGCGCGTGCAGTTTGTGAGATTCAACGTATAGGCCTCCTTATTGTGAGGTTGATGGGCGTCCCAAACTCAGCGAGACGGGGGATGACCCAGTTGAAAGAATCTCAACTCGACGCCTGGATCCCACGTCAAATCCAAATGACTGGTAAACACGACCACGGTCTTTCCAAGCGACCGAGGCACGTGCACTCCGAAATTGGGTTCAGAGAGGATGGTGTAAGGATAGTCGTGCTCGTAATACGTGACTCGATCGGGCCAGCGACCCAAATTGCCAAACACGATCGTCGTGCGATGTCGACACTGGTCCAATAAATGTTGGATCATTCTGACACAAAGAGAAAAAGACTTGCTTTTTTAAAAAATAATACTTTTTGTTTGCAACGGGTCCAATAAATGTTGTATCATTCGGACACAAAGAAGGAGACTTGTTTTTTAAAAAAATAATACTTTTTGTTTGCAACGGGTCCAATAAATGTTGTATCATTCGGACACAAAGAAGGAGACTTGTGTTTTTTAAAAAATAATCATTTTTTTATTGATCATTATCATACTCTACAAGACAGATTCAGAGGTTGAATGGCTTTAAATCCAACAGAGGGTCGGATACAAGGGGAGAGTTTGGGCATTGACAAGTCCAGGGGCTCCATCGCCATATCGTGTTCAAAAGTCTCCAGGAAGGTGATGAGTTCATTGTTTTCATCAAAGAGTGAGGGCACCAGGTGGAGCACCGAGGGTTCGGGTTCAGAGAAGGACGTTAGGAGTTGGTCGAGTCAAGCAGCTTCGGGCTCTGGCACGGGGTCTGGAGAGATGAGCTCAGGTTCTGGAATCTGCACAGGTGGTGGAGAGAGGAGCTGAGGTTCTGGAATCGGCTCAGGTTCTGGAATCTGCACAGGTGGCGGAGAGAGGAGCTGAGGTTCTGGAATCTACACAGGTTGAGGATAGAGTAGCTCAGGTTGTAGAATCTGCACAGGCTGGGGATAGAGTAGCTCAAGTTGTGGAATCTGCACAGGCTGGGGATAGAGTAGCTCAGGTTGTGGAATCTGCACAGACCCAGGTCTCTGGATGCGTCCTCGTTTCTTGGAGGGGCGCGTCTCCTCCCCAGATCGCTTCAGTCCAAGCACTGGGGTTGGAGGCGGTAGCTTGTAGGCGGTTTGATCCAACGTTTTTTTTCTTCGAAAATCTCCCAGGTGAAATCCCTTCTGAAGGAGCTGAGGGAGCAGGGATTCGGGGATCAGGTCCAGACCCAAAACGGTTTTTTGAACCGTCAACAGCAAATAGTGGGTTCCCGCCGGGATCGGATACGCCGTGTGCGGCTCCAAGATGGTCCGATGGTAGAGCATTTGGTCGTAGGGCTCAAAACTCTTTTCGTTCACGTTGGGTCGGGCTCGACACTGGAGACTGGAAGGGGGCAGTTCGTAGAGCAGCAGGGGCACCTGCGTCGTTTGAATGAAATGCACCTCTCCGGGGTGCACCGTTCTCAACCCAAAGGTAAAGTCTTTTTTCACAAAAAACATGTTGCCATAGATGTAGACCATCCTCTTGTCGGTATTTTTGAGCAAACGATCTGGATTTTTCAAGAGGCTTTTGGACACTTTTTCCCACAGGATCGCGTTGGGTCGAAATTCGTTGACGTGCTTGGCTTCCAGCACGGCCCGCTTGAAATTGTCCATCAACGTCTTTTGGTGGTACCACGGATCTTGACGAAATAAGGTAAACACGCGTTTGGCGTGAGGCTCCTGGTAGAGGATGCCCGCTCGCACCTGGCCCTGTTGAGCGGCATATTCCAACGCATCGGGTTTCTCGGGAAGCGTCACGGGCACCACGGTGGAGGAGAGGTGCTCGGGGAAGGCATCCATGCTGCGACTGACGAGAAGCGTCGACCCGCGTCCTCCTTTTATAGACGTGTCAGGCCGGATGCGAGTGAAAAATGGGGTTGAGAGGTTGGTGGAGAATGGCACACATGCCTTGCACGGCAATCCAACGATGACATTGCGTCTGGTGGCAAAAGGGACATTCGCCCCGTGCATGGGATTTCAAGAGCATGACGGGGATGCGTTTGAAAGGACTGAAAGCGCTCCATTTTGCTTGAAGGTCTTTAAAGTCTTGCTTGGAACGAAAGTCGGTCACACAGAGGGTGCCGACATTGAGATAATGCAAACAGTTGAACACTTCACGCGCCCCGACGCGATCCAAAGCATACGAGACGACACCGTTGGTGAGCGTGAAACCATGGTCTCGGAGACACAACACGGCCAGACCGTGCGTATGGAAAAAGACTTGAGCGTGGTGCTGGGGAAATCGATAAGCATAAGGAGGGCGTCATCGAGACGAGGAGAAACGACGTCGTCGTCGAGGGTCTTGGGGAGAGTTTAGTTTTGGGGGCTCATGAGAAGACTCAGGGTGTGAAGGAGAAGCCATGGAGGGCAAAGGGGAACCAGGGGTGGATAACAGGCTCAACACATCGTCCGTGTCGGTCATGTTGAAAAAGAGAAGCTGCAAATTATTTGCTCTGAAATGTAATCTGCAAAGTGTTTGCTCTTAAACATTCTCTCTCTAAAAAAAAAAATTTTTTTTTTTTAAAGATAAATTTATTTCTTGTCTAGCTAGAGTTGTTCTCTTCGAGTGCTGCGTGTATTACAACTCCGTGCTCTTTAAAAGTTTAAAAGCTTTCTACCACCCCCTCATTTCATTTACTCGTCTAGTGTAGGGTGCTTTGAAATTTTGTTTCTTTTCAATCTATCGTGTCCGACCATGTCTGTTGTTTCGGATGCATGCTATTGTGAACAAGATTGTTTAGTGTGTTCTCGGGGAGAAGAGCCCCCTCATGATTGTGTGATTCACGTTTTATTGGAATCGATGGTGTTTCAAGAACGAGTGATGCACGGTGAACCCACCGAAGCACGATTGAAACAAATTTTAGAGATTGGACAACACTATTTACCCCGAGCCATGCATTGGACGGACGAAAATAGTAAACGTTGGCAAAGGATGTATGACGTGATCCAGAGTGGGTTTCCCAAACCCTCTGTCGGAAGCAAATAAAGTTTAAAAGATTTGTCAGACGCAAACAAAGTGTGAAATATCTGTCAGACGCAAACAAAGTTTGAAATATCTTTCAGAAGCAAAGTTTGAAATATCTTTCAGAAGCACATAAAATTTGAAATATCTTTCAGAAGCAAAAATAAAGTTTAAAACATCTATCAGATGCAAATAATGTTTACAACCAATCTCTCTAAAAAAAAAATTATTTTTTTTTAAAGAAAGATTTGGAGAGTGTTTAAAAAGGTTGAGTCTTCCACTCGAGCTTTCATTTGGTTTGCTCTGTTGTCAACATTTCTTATTCTCTTCATGATGACCTCGTTCGATTCTCTCCTGGGTGAATTGGAAAAAAACATTCTCCCAGGTTTGCGAGACAACGTCTCACGCTGGTCGTCTTATAGACGACGCTTGCAACGTTTAGCGGGTATTGTGAAATTTCAACAACTCGCGACCCACTTTCCCATTTCCGTACAGGTGGTCTTGAGCGAGCATGGATTCCATCTTTCCGATTGTGTCTATAGTGCAGATGCCTGCACGGAAGGACCCGACACTTGCCATTGTTTTAATGTCTTTGACGCCCCCGAGCACTATTTTATCGTGAAACGCTTCAATCATGTCGTCGTACGGGATGGGTCTTAACACTCCCTCGAATGTTTGACACGAGCTCATTGTCAATGTTGGAGACAGGGCCCCGTGGATCCACTCCCTACTCTTTCTGCCACCTTGAAAGGTGCCCCTGCTTGGCTTCCGGCGGGTAGGGCTTCCCGGAGATGATGCAATTCATTTTGAAAGAATGGACATGACCCTCACAGGATCTTCTTCCTGTCTAGCCAATCCAAAAGCACTTCCTGCGCTTCGCTCTTCTCTCAAAAGCACGATTCGGACGCCTTTTTGCCTCATACGAGACAATGGAGTCTGACAAAGCCTTTCAAGTCTACCTGGCCGAATACCACGAGGCCCATTTGGCCGAGTACATTACTTTTATGATGCAGTTTCGAGCCCAGTTACAGACTCTCACTCCGTCCGACGTCATTGCTCTTACCCCCGTGGACCTGGGAGACCTTTTACGGAAAGTGTTTCCCCATCCCGAGCCCCACGACGACCTGCCCACCTTCGAATGTCTCACCTCTTCTGAACCTTCCGAACTCTACAGTGATTACCTCGAACAGCAGGCGGCCCAAGGCAAAGGGGCCTTTCTGCAAGCTCTGTGGAAGGTCTTGGCCCTTCCCAAGTTATACCGATTGGTGTACAAGGCATTGAGGCAACATGGACCTCAACCGTTGGCCCCTTGGATTCTCTTGGCTCAAGCCGTCTTGGATGGCTGTTTTGCACTCAAATGGCCCAAAAGCGTCTTTCGAGTGCCAGAGACTTGTTCCATCTGATTGAGTCCCATGCATTGGCCCGAGAAGACGCATTGTGGCCATGCCTTTCACATGCGGTGTTTACTGCAACACCTGGAGGTGAGGAATACCTGTCCTCTCTGCAGGGCGCCCAACCCCATACGAGCAGCCTCGTAGAGGAGGGGGACAGGGATTCCCCAGAAAAATGGGAGATGGATGATTGGAAAGGAGCATAGCTCGGGACCAGTCATTCATCTCCCATTTTTTTGGGCTACTCTCAGAGTCAAGGTTGGAAACGACCCGAAAAAAAAACTCTGACACAATTTTTAGAACATTGTACAAGATGTAAGACCAATAAAGTGTGAAAGATGAAAAGCAAATCATGGTGACATTCCATATATTGTTCTAATTTATGGTTTGGAACAGCCATGGGAGAATGTTTGCTGGAAAGGAGCATAGCTCGGGACCAGGAATCATTCTTCCATTTGGGGGATTTGGAAACGACAAGAAAAAAAAACCCTGACACATTGATTCAGACTGTGGCTGGAACATTGTGTGTAAGATTCACAATGGAAGGTTGACACAATTTTTGAGACTGTGCCTGGAACATTGTGTAAGATTCACAATGGAAGGCTAATAAAATAAAATATCGCAGAAGCCAAAAAAAGAATGTGAGGCAAGTTTGAAATATCTTTCAGAAGCAAATAATATTGACAAGCAATCTCTCTAAAAAAAAAATTTTTTTTTAAATTTTTTTTTTGAGAAGTTTACATGATTTAGTTTCAAAGGTTTGCTAGTGAACTCGAAAGTTGAGAGATGGCTGAACGAGGTCGAACCAACCTTTTTACACTATTGTTTTTCCAACGCCATGTATTGGAAGAGATTCTGTCCACTCTTTTTCTTTGCAGCAAATCTTTCAATATTTTATTTTCAACTAAAATGTTTTGTACTTTAGCGTTCAACTCATTTCCTTTTGTTTTCACCACGTCAAGTTCCTTTTTCACCACGTCAAGTTCCTTTTTCAACACGTCTTTTTCCCTTTGAATCAAATCTCTTTCCCTTTCCATGAGGTCGTTTCTCGCTTTCATCTCGTTGAGCTTTTGGTCGTTTTTCGCTTGCATTTCATCCATCTTTGACCTTAATATCAGCTTGTGGTCCATGGCACATGCTTGTTTTGTTTTCTTTACTTCATTCATCATATTTTGTTGTTTACGAGACAACACATACACTTCATCTCTCATGCGTTGAAAGGAACACTCGGCTCCCCGATTTCCCTCCTTGACATACACTATTTTATTATTGTATAGATACAACTGTAGAGGTGTGCATTCCTCCGTTTCCTCGTAGCACGGATACAAGGGAATCACACAATTTAAAAATTTCCAGCCCGTCACATGGATCGGTACCCCCCATCTTACATTATACCATGGGTCCCGTACACGCTTGGCAGCCTTTTCCCAACTGGATACATTTTTATTTCCAAGTTGCTCCCACAATAATTTTTCTATTCCCCCTGGAAAGAGGGTACAGAGAAACGCAATACTATGTGAGTGCAAGGGTCGATTGATGTGAAAATGAGACGCATGGACTGGATCGCTTAAATTGTCAGGAATCTCACCCTGGTCACACGATGATTTGGGTTGACTCACGTAGACGATGGTTCGCACCAGATGAAAGGCATTTTTAATCTTGACGCATTTTTTAGCCTGACCGCTCTTGGGAAATTCATACCGAACTTTTCTTTTCCAGACGTCTTCAAACGCACTCTCTTGTTCACACGCTAGAATCATGTGTCGATGCTGTATTTTACCCTTCTCCTTTTGTAATCCATCGCAGAGGCACCAAAAGGGTAATAGGACACATTGATCTCGAATCTTTTCCATTTCCCAGCGAAGCGTATCAAACACATCCTGTTTGACCATCAAGTGAAACCACACCCAATCTTGCCTCACATAACTTTGAACCATGCCCCACACATCTTTTCCTATCCCCTCTTCTCACATGTCGGGTTTTTCCAGCAACGCATCATAAAACCCTACATATTCGCTCAATCTATCCTTGGTACGACCCCGCATGTCCCGCGGCCTGGGTTGAAAGTGTCTACATCCACACACTTCCCTCTTCTCCTCTTCCACCTTGACCTCTTCCACCTTGGCCTCGTCTACGAACCGTTGCAAGCACGACGTGAGATGATTGATGTTTTCAGGACGATTCTTTTGTCCATGAGGCCAATGTTTCTTTCCAAAACAAAACAGGCATTGCTTCCAACCGTCCACCTTATGTGTTTCGGACGCATGTTTATTATAAAAGTGACGAACGGTCATGGACTCCAGACATTCGGGACACTCTACCCGCGTACCAGAGCATCTATCGAGATGTCTGTAAAATGAAGTAGAGGATTTGTACATGATCCCGCAAAGACGCTTGTGTCCTCAGCAATCCTTGGCCTTATTTATCGTGGATCTTTGGGTCCCCCCGTTGGAAAGAACTCCCCCGTTGGATTCCTTGGATAGCCCTCCCATGGCTTGCCTGCTTCGGTCTTCCCTTTCCATGCCTTTTTCCCTGTTGAACACAGGCCCTGTTCTTTGCTCTCCTCGAGGTTTTTTCCCTGAAAATGAATAACATTTGACCCTTTCCAGGCCTCTTTACCTGTTGAAACCATGCCCAAAAAAACAGGCCCAAATCCGTAACTAATACTTTAAGAAGGAACCTTTTGTGTTCTAGTTCATGACGTCATGAATGGATGTGAGGGAAACGACATGAAAATGAATGGAAGGAAAGGATACAATGCAAAAAACAGTGGGACAGAATTTTTTTTTTTTTTACAGAGTGAGAAATATTTTCAGAGCTGAGAATAGTTTGAGTTTGACTCGTAAGTTGTTCTTCAAGTGCTACGTGTATTACAATTGTCATTTTAATTTTCAGTTGTCCTGTTCTGTAGACCCTCCTATGGGGGATCGGCCTCCACCCTGAATAGTTTTGTATTCTACTCGTGCCCTCCAACCCTTTGATAGCTCACCCTCTCTTATCGGCTCCATTACAGTCGAGTTCTTTTCAATTCAAACCGTGTTGGTTTCCAGGCTCTCCTCCTATGGGGGTCTACTCAATGGTTATACACGGTTCGACAGGACTCGTAGCCCACGTCCTACAATGCGCGACACAAATTCATAGGTGCCCTAGGAGCCCCATATTGTGCATTTGAAGTTTATTATTGTTCATTCATTACAGACCCTCCTATGGGGGTAGGGTAAAATCAATTGGAGGGTTGCCATCTCCTAGCTCGTCTCTTTCCTTTGACACGTTGTAAACGCTTATCGGCTCCCTAGAAGCCGAGATAGGTTCAAGACAAATGTACACCAGTTTTTGATCTCTAGAGACCCTCCTATGGGGGGTAGAATCCTGTAAGGGATCTCATTCGAAAGAACCTTTTATTCCAAACAAATGGATAGGTGACACGACGACCTGAGGGTGTTGGGGCTGAGCAAGGTCAATTTCAAGTGTGGAAACGTTTTGAAGCCTAGGATCGAAACCCAGTACCCAACTTCTCTATCCATGACATCCAACGATAGTCCCTGTGAAGGGCTATACAACAATATAAATAGTTTGAAAATCGGACGGATAGGTGAGGAGCAAATCTAAAAAAGCCACTGGGCCTTTTGGAACCTAGTGCCTGAACCAGGGGGTCTAGGTCCCAATCGATGGATGCGTTGTAAAGTACAAACGATTTTGAATCTTTGGACGGGTCATACGTCTCTGAGGACCCCATAGGAGCCGAGATATCGCGACTTCCGTTTCACCAGGGGGGTCCCCATGATCCCCCAGGGAAAAGTCTGGACCCGATCCGACCGTAATTTACCGAGATAGAAGGTTTGAACTGGATTCCATAGCATTCTAATGGGAAAAAGTTCAATAGTAGTATCATGCTGCGAAAAATTAAAGTCCAACAAAACTCTACTGCGCATGCGCCTTTAAAACTCTACTGCGCATGCACGTGACGTCACTTGAATATCGGATATAAATGCTCAACAACTTGGGAGTCAAACTCAGTCGACTCGCTGCTCTGAAAATTTTTCTCTGCTCTGAAAAGTTTTCTCACTCTGTAAAAAAAAAAAAAAAAAAAAAAAAAAAAATTTTTTTTTTTACAGAGTGAGAAAACTTTTCAGAGCAGAGAATAGTTTGAGTTTGACTCCCAAGTTGTCGTCCATTTTATACCCGACATTCAAGAGTGACATCACATCGTGCATGCGCAGTAGAGTTTTAAAGGCGCATGCGCAGTAGCATTTTGTTGTAATTTTTCGCAGCATGATACTACTATTGAACTTTTTCACATTAAAATGCTATGGAATCAAGTTCAAACCTTCTATCTCGGTAAATTACGGTTCGATCGGGTCCAAACTTTTTCCCTGGGGGTCATGGGGACCCCCCTGGTGAACCGGAAATGGCGATATCTCAGTTCCTATGGGGTCCTCAGAGACGCGTGACCCGTCCAAAGATTCAGAATCGTTTGTAGTTTACAAAACATCCATCGGTTTGGACCTAGACCCCCTGGTTGAGGAACTAGGCTCCAAAAGGCCCTGTGGCCTGTTTTGGATTTTCTCCTCATCTAAAGGTCCGATTTCCAAATTGTTTACGTTGTTGGATAGAACATAAGTTGACCTATCGTGTGATGCTATGGATATGGACATTGGGTACCGGGTTTGGATCCTAGGATCCAAAACGTATCGACACTAAAAAGGGACCTTGCTCAGCCCCAACGCCCCTAAGGTAGTCGAGTAACCTATCCATCTGTTTGGAATGTCAAACTCTTTCGAATGATACCCTTTACAAGACCCTACCCACCATAGGAGGGTCTCTAGGGTTAAAAAACAGGTGTAACATTGTCTTGAACCTATCTCGGCTTCTATGGAGCCGATAAGCTTTTGCAACATGTCAAATGAAAGAGACGAGCCAGTAGATGGCAACACTCTTACACGCTTTTGCCTTACCCCCCATAGGAGGGTCTGTAATGAGTGAAAAAAACAAAATTCAGAGGCAAATTGCGGGGCTTCTATGGCACCTATAAACTTGTGTGGCACATTGTATGACGTGGGCTTCAAGCCCTGTCGAATCATATACAACTCTTGGGTATACCCCCCATAGGAGGGTCTCGAGAGCCTGGAAAAGAACACAGTTTCAATCGAAAATAACTCGACTCCTATGGAGCCGATAAGGGATTGTGACCCATTAAATGGTTTGAGTGCACGAGTAGATGACAAAACTACTCATGGTGTAGGCCGATCCCCCATAGAAGCCGAGATAGGTTCAAGACAATGTTACACCTGTTTTTTAACCCTAGAGACCCTCCTATGGGGGTAGGGTCTTGTAAGGGGTATCATTCGAAAGAGCTTGACATTCCAAACAGATGGATAGGTTACTCGACTACCTTAGGGGCGTTGGGGCTGAGCAAGGTCCCTTTTTAGTGTCGATACGTTTTGGAGCCTAGGATCCAAACACGGTACCCAATGTCCATATCCATAGCATCACATGATAGGTCAACTTATGTTCTATCCAACAACGTAAACAATTTGGAAATCGGACCTTTAGATGAGGAGAAAATCCAAAACAGGTCACAGGGCCTTTTGGAGCCTAGTTCCTCATCCAGGGGGTCTAGGTCCAAACCGATGGATGTTTTGTAAACTACAAACGATTCTGAATCTTTGGACGGGTCACACGTCTCTGAGGACCCCATAGGAGCCGAGATATCGCCATTTCCGGTTCACCAGGGGGGTCCCCATGACCCCCCAGGGGAAAAGTTTGGACCCGATCCGACCGTAATTTACCAAGATAGAAGGTTTGAACTTGATTCCATAGCATTTTAATGTGAAAAAGTTCAATAGTAGTATCATGCTGCGAAAAATTACAAGTCCAACAAAATGCTACTGCGCATGCGCCTTTAAAACTATTAGAGTGAATGTGAATGAATGTATGGATCGCTGGCAGCATCGCTGGACATGGTGATAACCTGTAAAAATTTATGCGGAGAAAAACAATTAAAATTACCTGAAAAAAGAATTCCACACCGAAAGAACGAAGGCCAAAAATCAGTTGCTGTAACGGAACGTCCGGAGCAAGTGAGAAAGTGCCGGTTGGAAAAACAAAAAAGGCCGCTTAAGAAAAATGTACTGCGTATGGTCAATAACTAATAACGGTAATTTTTAAACTAAAACAAATTTACTGCCCATGCGCGAAGTGATCCGTTAAAAGTTAGTTTCTTTTCCCAGAAAAATGTTCAAGAAAAGAAATTAACTGCACATGCGCAAAATTGCGGTAATATATTAAAAACTGTTAAAATTAAAAAATATACTGCGCATGCGCCAAATTCTGTCGATCTGACTTCTCCTTCAAAAGATACAAAAATCAGAAGGGTTACCAGATTTGGCGCAGTTATCGATTTGGCGAGAAAACCCTTGGCGGGATAAGTGGCCGATTCGACAATTCAACCAAGCTATTAACTAAATCATCATCTGAATATCAGTACACTTTAGCGGTACATCTTGCCTACTTCCATCCTAATAGCATTACAATTTGGTCTGAAAAAGGTTGCCTTCTTCGTAATTCCATGTTTCATCCGTGTAGTAAAATAGTGCAAAAATGTAGTGGTAAATTCCTATTACAGCCCACCTCTTGGCGAAGATTTTTTTTCACGCCAACATGGCGCCAAGCGCGTTTTTCAAAGTCGAGTTCAGGCCAAATGGGAAAAACATGGCGTTTTGTCCGAAGGAGCAAAAATGGAAAACATTAGAGCTTTAAGATAATATCCGAGCTTCTGAATATTAGCTTCTGAAAATAATAGGTATTTTTTAAGCTTTTCAAAAGTAGGAAAGGGAAAACATTCCGGGAAAAAAAAGGAATCGAAAGAGAAATTTTACAGACATTAAAAAAGCAAATTCAGCAAAATCTTGGCTTCTAAAAATCGGAAATGAAGAGCATTCTAATAACCAAAAATTGAAATCTAAAGATCAAAAACGAAAAATTCTTTTTTTAACTTTTGAAAAGTATGGATTTAAGAACATTACGAAAAGAAGGAATCGAAGTATCATTGAGGAAAAAAATTTGTTAGACGTTCAGAACAAATTAATGAAAGATTCAGCTTCTAAAAGCAGGGGGGGGGGGGAATTAAGGACAAAAAAAAAGACGGATTTCGGAACGACAAAAATCGAAATTTCTTTTTTAACTGCTGAAAAGTAGAAAATTAAGACAGTCTAAAAAATAAATAAGAACAAATTAATGAAAAATTTAGCTTCTAAAAGCAGAAAATTAAGGACATCCTAAAAAAAAAGACGGATATCTGAACAAAAACGGAAATTTCTTTTCAACTGTTGAAAAATGGAAAATTAAGAACATTCTAAGAAGAATAAATCGATGTTCGAAGGAGAAAAATTTACACTTTTAAAACTTTATGAACAAAATACTGAATGATTTAGCTTCTTAAAAAGACATAAACATATTCTAAAATTACTGTAACGGCTTTTGCCAAACAACGTACCTTTTTTCTTTACATCATGCGGATTCTTTCCTCCCCCATTTCAAACGGCATCTTCATAATTTTAACTATTTTTTCCGAAAGCTCCATCCAATAATTACCACCTTTTTTACGAAAAATTGAAAAAAATTAATAAATAAATAAACCTTGCTTTCGTCTAGAAAACAATAACCGGTAATCGCACGTACTAGCCGAATAACAGCAAAGCATCAAATAGTAACGGTCCTTACTACTGGTGCATAGTTAGTAGGGTAGCCGAAACCAACGTAATTAATGGAAATTACTAGTTGCAGACACCTAACGGTCACTTAAAATGGTCTTTAATTTTGAAGAAATAAAAAAGAAGGGTTGCAAGCTTGGCAAACTTATCGCTCAACTTGGCGATCAAAAAAAGCACAAAATGGGCTATAATAGGACTCAACCAAAAGGTTAAAAAATGAGGAGTGGATCGAGACAGCGCTTTGCACCCTGAAATTTTAGCGCCATCTGTTATATAATATGGAAACTATCGCATTTTATTTACATTTTGGATAATTTTTACTTTTGATTTCTTGTTATTTTTGCTTTATTTTATTATCTTTCTTGCTATTTTCTATGCTTAGACTTAGCAATTTTTCCAAGTAGTTCTCGATTGTTGGTGCGTTGTCTTAAGAGCGTCTTCGAAATTTCACAAATCTGCTTTATCCAACAGATGGCGTTGTTTGCAACTCGGATGACGTCATAAAGATAAATTTTGTTTTCTGGAAACCTATCGTTACTATAGCAACGGGGTGTGGTTCAGAAATGATTGACAGATGTAGTCGGTATGAGAGCGCATGCGCTCTTTGAAGAACCAGATCGAAGAGAGGAAAAACGTGTCAGCAAACGGGTAGGGGGTGAGGAAAGAAGGGAAAGAGTTTTCTACAAATAGTTTCAACGTTTGAATAAGGTTCTGTCACACTGCCGCACAAAATTGGGTGCGGAGACATTTTTTTTTTTGAAAGCCGTGCTAGTGGATAGGTATCAAAATGTGCATTGCATTTCTAAGTATATATAGTTCTGGAATCTACTCAAAAATACATTTTTCTGCAGAAATGATGAGGCTAATTAGTCTAGATTTGTCGGAAAACATAGGATATATTTGCTTAATTTGGGTATAATTATTATGTGAGTTTTTCCCATTCATATGGAAAATAATTGAGTGTAATGCACTTGATATTTTGTCACATGAATTATTGTATTTCAGGGTAGGCCTTTGAGTACAACATTTTTGAGGTAATTCTATTGTAGAATTTTACTGTTTCCTAGTTTCGGATGACATTTATCCCTTTTTGTGGAAATTGGTATTGTAGTTTAGAAATCATGTAATTAATTTCAACTTTTATATAAAATCATCGTTATAAGGCTCCGGATTTTTAGGAAAAAAACGTTCAAATTGCCTCTTGACAAATACGTCTACATTGTCTTAGGTATCATAAACAATGCCCATAAGAATAAGAAGGGAAACGAAATATGGGTGGGGGTTTTAATTTTTCGACGAAGAATTTGGTAGATCTTTATTTGAAATTTAGAAAAAGTATTTTTTTTTCCGAATTTTAGGGGATTTATTTGTTTTATTTATCTTTGTTACCTTTATTTATTTATCGATCTAATTCTCTTTGTTTGATAGAAATATGCGAAATTTTAATAAGTTTCTTTCTGCTCATATCTCTTAGATACAAATTGTATTTGAAATTGTCATAGAAGGATGCTTATTATGGAAATAAAGTTTCGATTTGAATCTTTAAAAAGAAAATGTCATTTTTCTTAGAAAATTATTAACTAGAGCACTTTTTTGTCAGTCCTTTTTTAACAGCATTCCATTTCTTGTTTTACAAATTAATGCTATTTCCAATCAGGGGCATAGTTACCGCATATCAATGATACGGGGCCCCAAGCCTTGAGGGCCGGCACCCAAACGTGTAAGCAAGAAATCGCGGGGGTGGCCTTAGAGAGGGCCCTCAAAGATGATACAGGGAGCAGCTCCGCCAGTGTTTTCAATACTCATGAAAATGTGACACAAATTTCACATCCTTCAATCAAATTATTATATTCATTGAATTAATTTTCAAGCTAAGATTCCTTTTTTTATTTCCTACGTGCAACGTTTTCAGAATATTTATTGTATATAGTCTGCGTTTGTACTCTCATAATGTTATTTTTAGTGTGGCCGATTATAAGCGGAGATAAAATCGGTGCATTTTTGTGATCGGCTCTTTTATTTTGAATTTTTACTGCTTTGATCTTCTTTTCTAGTGACACGATTGCGATGCTTAAATTCCCCAGAGGAGCGGTGTGGAGAACAGTAGTGCGCTTTTGAAATCTGATGTTGCTATCAATTTTTTCATGAAATTATCTTAATAAGACTCATGATTTACAGAGGAAGTTCTTCAGTGAATTCACGAGCATGTTTATGATTGTTGTCTTGGATATCAAAAATAAAGTCCATCGGGCTAAGAAGAGGGAAGGGATTTTAAATTTTTTGAAGAAAAATTTAGTATATCTACAGTTGGGACTTGAGGAAAAATATAATTTCCGAAGTTTTATTTTTGTAGAGAGAAGTAGTGGAGGGAGACGATATATATATATATATATATATATATATATATATATATAAAGGAGAAAAGAGAGAGCGACTGACTGACTGACTGACTGACTAATCACGAAATCTCTGGAACTATTCAACCTACAGACTTGAAATTTGGTAGACATGTTCCTTTGATAGAGTAGACATCAGCTAAGAAAGGATTTTCCGAAATTCGAAACGCAAGGAGCGTTACGGGGGGTTAAGGGCTTTAATAATAATTGTTTCCATGTTTAAACTACTTGATGTACAATCTTGAAAATGGGTAAGCGGATTCCTTTCAGAGAGTAGAGATCCGCTACAAAATGAGTTTGCTAAAAAACGACCCCCAAGTGGCGTTGCAGGGCTTAGGGGCGTTATAGATAATTATTTCTATTTTTAAACTATTGACGCACTGTCTTTAAATTTGATATATAGATTCCTTTCGTAGAATAATGATCAGTTACAAAACGGGTTTTGTGAAAACAGACTTCTAAGTGGCGTTGCGGGGGATTAAGGGGCGTAATAGATAAATATATCCGTTTTTAAACTACTTCACCTACCTGCTTGAAAATTGGTAGGTAAGTTTCTTTCCTGGAGTAAATATCCGCTACAAAATGGGTTTTGAGAAAATTGACCCCCAAGGGTGTTGCGGGGGCGGGGGTTTAAGGGCGTTATAAATTCCTATTTTTAAGTTATTAGACGTACAGTCTTGAAACTTAGTAAGCAGATTCCTCTCATAGGGTAGAGATACGCTAAAAATGGGTTTCGTGAAAATTGCCCCCAAGTGGAGTTGAGGGGACTTAAGGGGCGTTATAGATAATTATTTCCATTTTTAAACTATTAGACGCACAGTCTTTATATTTGATAAAGATATTTCTTTCATAGAGTAGAGATCAGCTATAAGAAGGTTTTGTGAAAACAGACCTCTAAGTGGCGTTGCAGGGGAATAAGTGGCGTAAGAGATAAATATTTTCGTCTTTAAACTATTTGACCTACCTGCTTGAAAATTGGTAAGAATGTTTTTTTCATGGAGTAAATATCCGCTACAAAACGGGTTTGGAGAAAATTGACCCCCAAGGGGTGTTTAAGGGCAGATATAAATAATTATTTCTTTTTTAAAACTATTAGACTAACAGTCTTGAAATTTGGTTAGCAAATTCCTCTCATAGGATAGAAATACACTGCAAAATGTGTTTTGTGAAAATC
>BMAO01010487.1:0-20534 GCA_019973975.1 Trichonephila clavata | reverse complement strand
ACTGTGCTAGTTTTTAATATCTAGCAATGTGATCAGCTAGTAGTATGCTAAAGTTGGTTCAAATAAGTTATTCGTCAAATTGTCGAGTTCGATAAATTGACTTGGTCTCCCCCACATGTAGTAAATATAAATGTGGTTAATTATATTAATTATCGCTTTTTCTGCTCGTTTCGTCAAGTGATATTTATTATATTCTACGTAATTCTATTTTTCTATAAATTTATTCGTTTACAAAAATTTTATTTATCAAAATAAAAACACACTTAAATGATACCTAAAATGATTTTTGATGATAAGCAATTTAAAAAAATCCCCCCCCCCTTATTTTACATCAAATGTGTGTATAGTAAACGTAGGAGTAAATAACCCTTTATCTATACATAAGGCGAAAAGCTTTTTCCCTCTACCTCCCAGACTGTTACATATATAGATTTCAAATTTGGCAAGTATGTTCCTTTCGTAAAGTAGTGACCTATTAAGAACTGTTTTTATGAAAATTGACTCTCAAGGGATTACAAGGATTTTCGAGGCATTAGAGACAAATATTTCAACTTTTGAACTATTAAACTTACAGACTTGGAAATTTGGTAGCCCTGTTTCTGTTGTTAAATAGAGTTGAGCTAAGAACGGATTTTACGGGGTGAATATTAACGTCGCACTGATTAGCAACACGAGGGCTTTTGGTGACGGTGCGCCTAATTTTGAACCATGGTCAAGTGATGCGGACGACATCTCAGCTGGCACTCCCTCTCCTAACTACCACACCACACCAACGGGAGGACGTTTGAGCTCTCGACAGATTTAACGTGCATTGCGCTTCTACACGGCGGGTCTTTAGTGGTACTGGGATCAACTGAGGACACGCTAGCCATGGTCCGATGCCTAGACCACTCGGCTACCGCGGCCACACGGATTTTACGGAAATCGGTTCTTATGGGTGAGTGAGTGAATATCAACGTCGCTTTGTTCAGCTACATTAGGGCTTTTGGCGTCGGTCCTCGTAATTTTAAACCTTGGTCAAGTGATGAGGATGACACCTGAGCTGGCACCGCCTTCTCCTAACTATCACACCACACCAATGGGAGAACGTTTGAGCTCTCGACAGATTTAACGTGTATCGCTCCTCTACACGGCGGATCTTTAGTGGTACTGGGCTCGAACTCATGACAAGTCAGCCACGATCCGATACCTTGACCACTGGTCTACCGCAGGCCCATCAATTTTTTTGGAGGGTTGCGGGAACTTATTGGGGTGAATTGACAAAAAAAATGTACTATTTGTGACCTATATATTTACAGTAATGAAATTTGGTGTACATGTTTAAATGTTGGTTTGAAATCTGCTAAGAAATCGAATCTTACGGAAATCGACTCTCAAGTTGTGGCACATATTGATAAAAAATATTAAAAAAATGTTTGGGGACTACTAAGATATGAAATTTGGCAAGCCTATTCTTTGGGGGAGGAGAGTTTTGTGGAGTTGTTCTCCCCACCCTCTCTGAAAGTGGATGTTACGGGAGCGTAAAAAGTAATTCTACTTTAATTTTAAAAATTCAAATCCTGTCCTTTTTAAATCAAGAGCTAAAAGTTATAACGAATTTTTTCAATATACAAGGGGTGATCAAATGAAAAGGTACGAAACGACACGGTGGGTACAAATATAGACTTTATTCAAAATATACACCATATGCCTGAGCACAACGATCCCACTGATGAACAAGCCGCAGGATTCCTTGTTCCCAGAATTCCTGTGGCTGGGACGAGACCCAGTCCTTCACAGTGTCCTTGAGTACGTCGTCCGAGTTGAAGCGCTTTCCTTTCAGCTGTTTCTTCAGTGGACCAAACACATGGAAATCGCAGGGTGACATGTCCGGACTGTAGGACGGATGGTCCAACGTCTCCCATTGGAACTTGTCCAGTTCCATTTGTGTGACTCTGGAGACGTGTGGACGCGCGTTATCATGGAACAGAACCACACCCTCCGTGAGCAGCCCCGGTCTTTTGTTCTTGATGGACCTGCGTAGGCGTCGGAGTGTCTCGCAGTACACATCGGAGTTAATGCTTTTTCTGTGCTCGAGTAATTCTGTGCTCGCATCATTTGGACGCCGCTTTTTATAAGAGCCTTTGCTCTCTTCTGCGCATGCGGGCACCCGCGCATGATCCGATCCCAGTCAGAGTCTCAAATGGCATCCCGAGATGTCTCGCTACATTCTCCCTTGGCGGAATATGCAAATATTTAACTGTTTCATGTTTATGTCGTTTCGTACCTTTTCATTTGATCACCCCTTGTATATGTATATAAACAGTATATACTCATACTAAGCATCATGAAATAACTACCAAAACAGATGGGTAAAGGTTAGTTCTATCTGTATTCTCTCTGTTTTTTCTTCACTAACTTATACAGGGAGTTACAGTTACAGTTTTTGTGGGATATGAAGCAACAAAGGCTATTATCCCTATACAGGGAGTAACACATTCATTTCTTCATACACAATTCATTGACACGCTCTCTTTCATTTGCTTGGATCAAATGAAACACAGACCGAATTTGAATTGTTCCCGAAAATCAAATAACATGTCGCGTGCGCGAATCATCGACTTGGTTTCCGATATCTTTTGAGGAGCAATGCGATCTCTATCGATTAAGATATAACTTTTAACATTGTGTGAAATGGAAATCAGAAAACAAAATGCAGCCAAAGGGGTTGTGAAGTGTCAAATGTCAACCCTTGGTTAAAAAGGGACACGTGAGCCATTGAGGGGTCCCTCCCTTTGTCTGGGAAGGAAAAGAAGCGTGAAGTTGGCGATAACGACTTGAGGCTTCCCGCTGTCCTCAAGGGAAGGTCATAAAACACGCTTCAGGGGGTGGTGTTGTCCTATTCTCCGGCTGACCACAAGCGCTAATCACTACAAATTCTCAAATTCCTAAGAGTGGGGTGATCGCCGTGGGAAAACCGCGCCTCTCCGCTGCCCCTTTCCGATGAAAGGCAAAGAAATGGAAATAATATTTCTCGCATTTCTTCGTCTTTTTTTTTTTTTTTTTTTGCAAGGAGGGTGGAGAAGCAGAGAAGTAGCCGCTTTCGAGACTAAGTAATGACAGAGAATAACTCGAGGTCAAAAAGGGTTGGGCCCCTAATGAAAGACCCCCCCCCCTCCTTTACGGGCCGCAAAAACAGAGAAATGCAATTAAAAGAATGAGTGCGGGTGTCACATTTTCGAATAGGGAAATGGAATGGCACCGGCGAATAGATCGGTTTTTATTTCGGCCTCTCATTAACGTTTCCACCTGAGCGTACCATCGTTAGATCACCCTCCCCCCCAATCCTTTCTCCAGGTAATTACCCCTTTTCTGATAATCCATCTTTTTCCGGGACTAATGGATTCTTTAAATATTTGCCCACCTTTTTTGGTTGGGCTGCGTCTTTATTCCCCCGGATTAGCCTAATTGGTCCCCGATCGCTCTCTGGTCTGTTCCCACCTTTTCTATTTGCGGAAAGCCCTCTCTCCTCAAAAACAAAGGCGATCGATGGGGCGCCCCTCCCTGCTCCAGTCGGGTGTGAAATGACACTCCGTCTTCCCCTAAGACGTCTAAATGTTTCCTTTTTAAGGCTCTCCAGGGGACTGAGGGCACTTCATACCTCGTACCGCTCATTATCTGCCTACGACACTCGCAGCTTCGCTCCATCCTCCTGTACTGATTCCGAAACTGTGCAAGAAATAGTGGGACTGGATATCAGTAAGAAAAGCACTAAATTTCTACACTATAAACAAATATTTCTAATTCTAAGAAACTTCTAGAAAAAAAAAATGCAATTCTTACAGAAAAAAAAAACATTGGCATATTTATCATTTATAAACGATAATGTTAATTCGTTAATGTGGTCACTATTAGAGTTTCTGACTTCTCAGGTTTTCCATTCCCGAATGTCCGAAAATACATCAAAATTTAAAAACAAGTTATCTTTAAATAAAATCAATAATAAGTACATAAAATAAGGATACATATAAAGTCCAAAATTAATTCTTATTTATGTAACGAGCTAAAAACAAGGAAATATAAAATAAATTGATTATTCATTTTTAAAATAGGATTTCAGAAAGCATAAGCAATTTATTCTTTTATCCCTCGGGGATGAAAAAATGTTACAGTTAAAGATTTTGAATTAAAAATCTCGGGGGGAAAATTCACATTTGAAAAATAATTACTAAAATTAATGTTCCTTTACTGACTCACATGCGATTGAAAATTACCCAGTCAAAGTTGAATCAATTATTTCTCTAATGTTGCTACTCTAATAAGAGATAAATATTAATAAATACTTTAAAACTCATTTGCTGCTGAAGTACCGATTATGAACGATAAAAATATTAATTATTGTTTTTAAGATATTTTATTTGTATAACCGATTTCTTGTTTAAGGAATTGCTATATTTTGTTACATAAATATAAATAAATATTTATTTAAGAATCTCATATGAGAAAGTTGGGTTTAGAAAACTAATAAATAAGAAAAATTGCGAGATTGTTCATAAAAATATTCTCCCCAAACAGTTTGTGGGTTCATTCCCTTCTTCAAATTGCTGATTCAATTAAATAGCTCATAATAAATACAAGTATTTGAAATTTTTTAAAAAATTTAAATAATAGTTTTTTAGTTAGTAGTACTTACGTTATCCACATAAATCAAGATCTCGGAACTTCGATCAGAGATGGCTGTTTGGCTATGAAATGTGATTGCTTTAAAAACCCAAAACTTCTTGATACACAGATAGATAGGAAATTACCTGGACAGATACTCCTTCTAACGGCTAGCTGGAAAAATTCTCACCCTCAACGTTCTCATCTTGCACTCTTACCCCACAGTTGGGGTAACGAACATTTCTTTGTCCAGATGTTCGGAGTGAACGATTGCAAATTGTCACAGTAGGCTCAGTTAACGGTGTCCGAGGTTGAAATCCACAATAACGTCTACAGGTCACGAGATTACGAGCATAGTAACATGGCCACCGGTGCCACTGAAGACCCGTCGTGTAGAGAGGCTGAGGCTCCTTAAATCTGTCAAAGCTCAAAATATTCACATTGCCATAATGCGGAAATTTCAGAGAGGTGTGTGCCTGCTCAGGTGTCGTCCATGTCAACTGACAGAGGCCAATGACACCAAGGCGTACTTTCAAAGTGCGACATTAATAAAAAATGAAGTTAGATCAATACATTGAATACAGTATTAAGAATAGTCATGGTTTAATTGATTGCGTAGTAGGATGGGATATTGACCAATAAAAGTTCTTTGTTGGGTTGCATTCATCTGTTTGTTTAATAAGCATTTTTCGACCCTCTCCTTCTGCCCAACAACTACAAGTTTTCCCAACCGCATTCAATACGACAGGTTATTTTGAGCTGCGAACAGATGCCAAGGAGTTGGACACTTGATCCCTCTCCACGACAACATGAATACCGACAGATATAGAGTCCCTCAAAATGATGGGTCAGGACTCGAACACAAGTCCGTGAGAAATTCCAGAGAGTAGTTCCCCCCTTAGCTTTCCGGAATTCACATTTAAGCATAGAAAAAGACGAAGTTTCTCCTCCACACAATCACCATGTTTTCCATAATTGCCTATGCTTGTCCAGTATGGGGTGACGCTGCAAATATCAATATTAAAATTCTTGAAACTACACATAGGGAATTCTACAATACGGAGGATCGTCAAAGCAACAAGATATATGCCAGATGACGACATCCAAAAGTCTTAAAAATAACTAGTTTTAAGGGAGGTCAGTAGGGTAAAAATCATGGAATGATCGATTTTGAGTTTTTGATATTTCTGAAATCTGTATTTCATTACCTTTCTAGGGATATAACATTTATGCCATATTTTCAATTAGAACTATGTCAAAATGACTTTTAAAAAATTATCAACTGGTGGGCCACGCCCCCTTTTGACAGATATTTGCCTTTTAAATATCCTGAAACAATTGCAAAGCCTTCTTTTTGTTTATTTAAAGGCAATTAACTTTAGATAACAGTTGACTGTTCGATTAACTGTATTAGTTTGGTGGCGGAATTTCGAGTTACAACATGCTTCCAAGAGTTTTAAAGTATTATTTCTTATTAAATATTTACTTTCACAAGGTATGATTTTTTTCAAAACTACTATTTTCATTATTTATAATTTTAAAATTACTTTTTAAAAAAATAAAATTTTTCTAAATTTACTGTATGTGAAAAAAAAAAAGCTGCAAATTTACATTATATATTCCTTATGCATTATTGTGGATACTGAAGTGATATTTTGAAAATATTACAACAAAAAAAAACATTTAGCTTAGAGCACATGTGTCAAAAAACAAACAAATTAGATGATAAATGTCTGTTTTTAAAAAAAACTAATTTTTTAAAAAAAATATCACTTCAGTATAAATATAAATGTTACTTAACTGTACAGACAAGTTTTTAAACTTAAATATTCAAAAGTTTCTGAATGAATTGTACATACAAAAATTCAGATGTGTAATACCATTTGTCGTTGCAAGAAGCTGGTTAAATACATAAAAATACCTAAATATCATGTTTAAAAACATAAAAACAGTTTTATTTTTGCTGTTTAAGAAATCATGTGTACAGTTTAGAGAAACTTTTGAAATTTAAAAGTCTTAGAAACTTATGTTTGCATGTGAACACACAGAACACATATGAAAACTTTCGAAATGACGTAAAATCATGTTTTTTCAAATGCACACCAAAACCATATAGATAAATTTTTTCCCATTATATTTATGATGATATTTGCTCTACTTTGATATTTGTAATACATAAATGCTACAAATTCTTCTAAAATTTATAGCGATTTTGTGATAATAGATGTAAATTTTACAAAATATCTCGTTAAACAAAAACTGAAAAATGTTATATATGTATTTTCTGACAATTTGAAAACATTTTTGGTGCTTTTTTTACTTAAATATATTGACTTGATGATAATGTTGAATAAAATGTGGCAAATACATGTTGGAAGGTCATAATTTTTGTGATAAAGTGACATTTCATGTTAAAAATGCATTTTTCAAAAAGTTTGTTTATACAAATTTATGCTCTTTTTTCTCAGAAAATAATGCAAGGATGCTCATAAAATTTCAGTAAAACATAACTCATATGTACACTGAACATAACCATGTACACTGAAGTGTGCCTTTATAAATTTTCCCAAAATAATTTAACATAAAGCATTTATCGTAGAAAAAAAATGAAAATTTTCAAGAAATTCATAGTAATATTTTTATGTTGCATGGTTTTGAAAAAACTTAACATTATATTTGAAATATCTCACTTCAGCATAAATATTAAAGTCTAATTAATATTCAGACTAAATCAGAAGTCTTAATATTTAACAGTTTCTGAGAAAAAGTAAACATATATATGTGATGATACAGGATGATTTTTGTCGTTACCTGTAAAGCTTG
This sequence comes from Trichonephila clavata, assembly GCA_019973975.1. Lineage (NCBI taxonomy): Eukaryota > Metazoa > Arthropoda > Arachnida > Araneae > Nephilidae > Trichonephila > Trichonephila clavata. The sequence continues at coordinate 13,070 of BMAO01010487.1, read as the reverse complement.
TTATGCACATAAAATTACATAAAGTTCATGTTTAAAAACATAAAAACAAATTTTTTCTTTTGGATATCATTTATGTAATATTTAAATAAACTTTTTAATTCTGATACTTTAAGAAATTGTGTTTACATGTGAATATACAAAGCACTAGTGAAACTTTTCAAAATGTCATTTATTCATGTATTATATTTCTTAATTTGTGTCTTTTTTTTAAAAAAAATTTATTGTATGCATGAACTGGAATTTTTTATTTTATATTTCATATATATTGTGTATACTGAAGTGAAATTTTTGAGATATTCCTCAGACATTTAGCTAAAAAGCAGATGTCGTAACATAGAAAAGGAAAGTTTCTATAAAATTCATTATTCTACTGTGCAAAAATTACATTTTTAAACAGGCTGATCAATTTTTTAAAAAAATTTCACTTCTGTATAAAGATAAATGTTAATTTAATGCACACATAAATATTTAAGCTTTGTTTTCAATAGATTTTTAGTAAAGGGTACATAAATATATCCCAAAATGCAATGCCCTTTTTCGTTGCACAAAACTTGTTACATACAAAAAATACACAAAGTTTAAAAACATAAAATCAGTTTTCTTGTTGTTTTGGATACCATTTATGTAATATTTTAAGAATTCTTTTAATTCTGATACTTTAAGAAATTGTGTTTACATGTGAATTTATAAAAAAGTAATGAAATTTTTCGAAATGTCGTATAATGATGTATTACCAAAGCCATATTTTCATGTATTGACACATTTTTACATGGTATTTATGATACTTATAGTCAACTTGGATGGACAGTAATGTATCAGAACTAAAAATTCTTCAAAAATTGATGCATAATTTGAGGAAAATGATGCGAATGCTATAAAATATCTCGATAGATTAAAAGTGAAAAATGCTATACATGTATTTTCTGAGAAATCTAAGTAAAAGAAATAAGTAAAAAGTCTTAGAAGTTATTGAGAATAAGCTAATATTTAAAAAAATAGTGCAAATACAGATTGTAATTCATAATTTTTTTGATGAAGTGACATTTTATAATAAAAATGCAATTATCTCAAAACGGTGTTTTTAAAAATGCGAGTACCATTTTCTCAGAACCTATTCAACGGAAGCACTTGCAATCTTCACTGAATATTACTGATATGTTATTATATATACTGAAATGAACTTTTATTAATATACCGATAATATTTTTGTAAAAGTCAGTTATCGTGAAAAAAAATGACATTTTTCAAAAAATTCATAGTGATACATTACGATGAAAGTTTTTGAAAAAACTAAACAATATATTTGAAAAAGTTCACTTCAGTTTAAATAAAAAAGTCTAATTAATATACAGAAAAAAATTTAAGTCTGTACATTTAATATTTTATGAGAAAAAGGCACATAAAAATGCTCAATTTAACATTAGCGGGATAGGGGGTACCGACTTACCTTAAAGCAACTATTGCAATTGATGTTTTAAACTCTCTCACTCAAACTGAAAATTTTAATATGTTAAGCAGGCAAAATCATGATGCTAATATTGAAATTAACAGGCCGAGAGAAAAGAATCCTCCTCGACACATAATTCTTTATAGCATTGAACTTTCGCAATAACTTTTTATTATTGCATCCTTAGTAAATTTTTAAATTCTATCTTTCTCATTCGGTTAAATATTTCTTCCTTATTGGACAAGCTTCTCCCTTAGTCTTATATGCTACTTTCATGTACACCCTGGGCAGTCAATGAGAGTATTCATTCTCACCCAATGTGGACCAATCACTCTCTCCAAAGTAAAAAAAAAAACTTCAATTTCTTAGGTGGCACGCCCCCTGGATCTCATCGCTTTAGCTAATCACCGTGAAGCCACTCACAACCTGACAAAACCTTCCTCGTTTCCCACATCATAAGACACAGATATGGGATTGAGGTCCGTATGAGGGTGTTGCAGTGCGTATGCCCAAAGATTCCCTTATATTCCCTCAGGTCTCGAATACGTGATTCGGCTGAAAACATCGTCATTCACGAGTTGAATATCGACTACCGCGACCCTAAGCGAATACAAACAATGGTGCTTTACTTTACGTAGCTCATTCCTTGCCTCATTGCGCTGTATCGAAGCTATGGGGAGGAAATGCAAGACAAAACGGAATTCGATTGGTTTGGTCATTCCATGAATACTTTGTGATGAATGGGAAAATACGTGCGGTGAGGGAAAGCGATTTTTCGCAGTCAAATTAAATTATAAAGTGGATGATTTATTTATTTTGAATGCATTATGCAAGATCTCATTTCCAGTGAAAGGGGTACGGTCCGGTGGACGGAGGCCAATTACTGAATGAAGCGCTCACAGCCCATCCATTAGGGAAGGGTGTAAAAATTCTCTCTCTCCGAAGGGAAGCATGCACACCCTACGTAAGAAAGGCTTTCGATAAGGTTCTGCTTCAGGTAGTATCATTACTGAAATGTAGCTCTAACACTCCAAAGAAACGAGACGGTTTTTAAATTTAGAGATTTGGCAGAAAAAATTTCACTTTCCTAACTTCCACACCACGAATTGAGTATCAATTCAATTTAAGGTGTATGGCTTCTATGGTGATATTGGAGGGAGCCAAGATTTAAGCCAACGAATTGATTTGTCGCTTGTCATAAATTTACAATCATGATCATTCACTATTCGTATATTTTAATTTAATCTCATAAAACAGGTCGAAATTAATATTTTACAGAAAAAACTTTGTATTTTACATACTTTTCATTATAATCTATGTCTGGCAATGTCTTCACTCGTCTTCTGCGAAAAAGCTTCAACTGACCGCATTTTCAGTTGAGTGAGTGAATATTAACGTCGCACTGTTCAGCTATACACGAGAGCTTTTGGCGATGGTCCGCGTAATTTTGAACCATGATCAAGTGACGCAGACGACACTTGAGCTGGCACCCCTCTCCTAACTACCACACCACACCAACGGGAGGACGTTTGAGCTCTCGCGCGACAGATTTAATGTGCATCGCTCGCTCCCCTACATAGCGGGTCTTCAGTGGTACTGGGATCGAACTCATGGCACGCTAGCCATGATCCGATGCCTAGACCACTTGGCTACCGCGGCCACAAACGCATTTTCAGACAGGATTAAAAAGAATATCTCATTTGCATGTAAAAGTGTGATGCTGTATTACATATATCATTTTGTTGAACTTTCTTTAAATTTAGATAATTCTGCAGATGTATCCCCTTGAATGTGCAAAATGGAAACCCATTTACACGTATGAGAAATGAAACATAAAATACATTTTATACACATGAAAACGAGTGGCCACGGTAGCTAAGTGGTCTAGTCATCGGATCGTGGCTAGCATGTCATGAGTTCGATCCGAGTACCACTGAAGGCCTTGTAGGGGAGCGATGCACGTTAAATCTGTCGAGAGCTCAAATGTTCTCCCGTTGGTGTGGTGTGGTAGTTGGGAGAAGGGGGTACCAGCACAGGTGTTGTCCGCGTCACTTGACCATGATTCAAAATTACGCGGACCGTCCCCAAAAGCCCTCGTGTAGCTGAACAGTGGGACGTTAATATCCACCCACTCACTCACATGAAAACGAAGTAGAACAGCGCTCACGACCTCGTGGACAAAGCTGTCGAGTCCCAATTCGTCATTGAAAGCCAGACGTTTAGAAGGGCTGCTGCACGTTTCAATGTGTCTAGGCTCAAAGTTCTCCCATTGGTAGGCAGTGGAAGTTTAGAGAGATGGTTTCCATCTTTAGGTGTCATTCTCGTCACTCAAACTAGGGTTCTAAATGTTTGCCTTGATGTAGCTTCAAGTTGCAACAAAAAAAAAAAAATCAAAACCAAATTATTCAGGAACAAAATGAATCCGACTGAAATGCGAGTAGTGTTATATAGAGAATAAGCCTATCTCTTTAGGATAGAGCCGTAGAGTGCAGGCAATTTTCAAAAAAAAAAAAAAAAAAAAAAAAAAAATGTGTTCCCGTGTTTGAGCCTTATTCTTTTTAATATTATTTTAAGACATATAATATAATGCTGCTGTAAGATTATTACAAAATTACTTAAGAGTCAACTGTTAAATTCGGTATGATGGAATCTTTGATCAAGCTGAAAAATTTAACAAAATCAGAAAGTGTGATTTTATGTTGTGGTTTCGACTCAATAAATAGATGTCATAATAATATATTCGAGGCAAGATCCTCATTACTACGCTTAGGATTATCAAAACATGGTGACAATCTCGTGTCTGGGAAACAAGAATAATCTCCCACTCTAAAAGGATTTTTTTTCCTTCTGATTTCTACTGCAAAATGTTGTCACATGTTATCCATTTAAACCAGGGGTGGGCACACTTTTCCAGGGTAAGTGCTAGGTGGCGTGGCAGGAGCGGACACATAACATTTCGTGACCTGAGCGGACACTTTCAAACTCATCGTGGTTTGAGCGGACACATCCCCCCCCCCTATCTTAGAACAGATTCAATGACCGAATTACAAGGATAAATACATTTTTGCCAGTCAAATTTAATTACTTGTATTAAATTGTTAAGATGTTATAGTGCGAATACATTTTAAACATAGCGAAATGTAATAGACATAAAAACTTCCAGAGCAATATTTAAGAATTAATAGTAAGTAACAATATAACGAAAGGTATGAGCGAATTTTAGGAATTTTGTGGAAGACTGTATTTTAGAGTCAAATATTAGAACAGGTGCAATAAACGCACAATTAATTAGTTTCATGAAAGGAAATAAAAATAAATACTAGAAGTAAAATACACAAGATGAAAGGTTAGTTAGTATTTTTTTTTATTAACTTGTATTTATTTTCTTTTACCTACTTGCATCTTCCGTATTTTACTTCAAGTATTTATTTTTATTTCCTTTCATGAAACTAATTATTTGTATGGCTATTGCACCTGTTCTAATATTTATTTGACTCTAAAATACAGTTTTCGACAAAATTCCTGAAATTCGCTCATACCTTTCGTTATAATGTTACTTACTATTAATTTTTAAATATTTCTCTGAAAGTTTTTATTTATATTACATTTCGCTATGTTTAAAATGTATTCGCACTATAACATCTTAACAATTTAATACAAGTAATTAAACTTGACTGGCAAAAATGTATTTATAATTGTAATTCGGTAATCGAATCTGTTCTAAGATGGGGGGGGGGGAATGTGTCCACTCAAACCACGATGAGTTTGAAAGTGTCCGCTCAGGCCACGAAACGTTATGTGTCCGCTCCTGCCACGCAACGTAAACTCTAATTTTTTTCAAGTTATTATGGTCCCCCCAGCACCAGTGGCCCACACAAAGGGGGGGGGATAGGGTCCACAGTTCCAAACCCTTTTCCATAGTCCATGATTTTTTTTCGATCGATTATAATTCCATGTATATTATGGATACTTAAAATTATACTATTACTATTAATTATACTTATACTATTCCATGTATACTTAAAATTTAATTAAGTATATGTTATTAATAATTTTTATTAATTAATGATAATTATTTATTCAATAATTTATTTCTTACTGTTCTTTGTTCCCGACAATCTACAAAATGAAAAAAAAAAAATGTTTGGCAGCGTATTGGGGTAGGATATGAGAATGGTGGACATTCGACCCTGTAATCACTGCGCCGTGCCCCCTTTGGTATATTCACGAGGGTGACCACTGCCCAGGGTCATTGGTGTGGCGAGGTAAGGAAAAGTCAACAATATTTGTTATAACTTAATAATAAATAAGGAATATGTACTTACCTACGTAAATAAAATTAAATGTTCACTTTTTTGAAACCGCGTTTAAAGCAAACCGCAACATACAGACATAACAATAATAATATCTAATGATGCATTTGTTATCAAACAATACAAATACATGACAATAAAACATTTTCATATAAATTTAGTTTTCGTAATTATATTCAGTAGAAGACTTAGTCTGCGTACTGCAGCCAAGCCTGAATATTTCCAAATACGATAACTAAAGGCGGTCACTCCACATTGTCTTAACGGTTCACCGGTCGATCGTGATCGACGTAATGCCCACCCCGAATTTAAACAATTTCTACTTCTTTCCCATTTTGTGAAAATGTTTTCGTACCGTTTTGTCACTCACCTTGCGAGCTGTTGCCACTTCCAACTGGAATTGCTTTAAATCACTGTTTACAATGCGTTAGAATGGATGGTCTCCCGGACCCGGTGTCGTCCTCTAGAGATTCAGCCGCTTCTTTATACATTTTTAAACCATCTCCTGGGTCCTTTCTGATGTGATTGTATTTTGCATCTGTATACATCTCGTGTAGCATGAGTTTCAAGTTCAAAACAAAAAACATGCACGGGCTCCCGTTGTTTCACAGACATTTCTAAGGATTCTATATTAAATTAAATTGAATCACATGTACGAGATTCAGACTTTAAAAGGCTAAAGCAGTGGTGCACACAGGAATTTTTCAAGGGGAGGGGGCGTCTAGGGTCGGGAGTCCACCTTTTTTATATCATGCTCCAATATGCCGCCCAACATATTCTTTTGGTTTTGTCGATTTTCGGAGGGGGGGGGGGGAGACAGTACAAAAATTAATTATTGACTAAATTATTAGCATTAATTAACAAAATTAAATATAAAAAACAAATAATTAAACTTTACGTGCTATATACTTAGGATTATAACCAATCGAAAAAAAACAAGGGCTTTGGGAAGGCCAGACTCGGGAACCCCCTTCCTCCTTTGTGTGAGCCACTGAACTAAAGCAAAACTAAGATTCTGGATAAATGTTTTTCAGAATATCGTCTAATAACAATGCAAGCAAAACTTGGAATTAGTGTATGTCATAAGAAAGGCAAAACTTTTTTGATTACCTAATATATAGAGAACAAAAATACGTGTAAGACAAAACGAGCGCGAACTATTACAGGAACATCTTTACATGTTTCATCTTTTTTTATACAGGGTGGTCCCGAATTCATGGTACAAACTTTAAGGGTAAGTACAGGACCTTGTCACAATAATTTATTGTATAGGAATACATGGGCCTAAGTGACGCGGTGAGGTACAAACACAAAAGATAAGAGATGAAAAGGGAAGACAAAGAGTTTATTGAAATCGTCGTTGACAAGTGTAATGTTCACAATAACTGTTCAAAATTGCGCCCACCAGTAGCGATACATGCTTGAGAGCTTCAGTGGAGTGATTGGTATACACGTTCAATAATGCCAGGAATTTCACGCACATGTGCACCAGCTTTGGATATTCGAGTAACAAAATCCTCATCTGAGTCAAGTGGAGTCGCTTAAACAAGATTCTTCCGATGTCCCCATATAAAGTAATCGAGGCTAGATAAATAGGAAGATCGGGGTGGCCAAGGGACTGTTCCACCTCGTCCAATCCATCGCGCCCCAAACGGGGCATTCAGGTAAGTGCGCACATACTGAAAAATTCTGTAATTCGGCATTCGTCGATCAGGCGTAAAGCGCAGCTCTGTCCTTACCATTTGCACGGCCGTACATGTAATGCATTTCTGCTTTTTTGGCATACGTAAAATCTCCCATCGTAGACGTCAGAACAACTGCGAATGGCGCTTTCCCCTGCTGAGATGCATCACGTTGAACAGTGGCTAGACATCTACTGCCCCCTACCAGCAACGTTACCAACTACTAACTTCATGTCTTTTATTTCCCTTGTTTGCGCCTCCCCGCGTCACTTGCACCTATGCAATAAATGGTTATAGTACCCTCTATCTACTCTTAAAGTTTGTACCATGAATTTAAGACCATCCTGTGTATTGAATGACGGATATTATTTCAATTATTTTTCTGATTTTTTAAAGAAGTTACTCTTTACACGACACCTTTCGTATGACGTTTCTGCTACACCAGTTACTTTTGATGAGAGCATCACTCTATTCTGAGGGAAGTTTCAGTCCCACCTGAACAGAAAACGTCATTCTAAATATAAACATTGCCTCAGTAGGCTCTATGTTATGTTTCTTTGAGCTTACGGCGTGCATTACAATTTTTACCGATGAAAGTTCTTTCCATACCACTTTGTTCGTTTATTTATCGAACGTTTACCAGTGATCTGTTTCTGCTCGATGCAAAGGTTGTGTTACCCAGGAAAGCGCGCTTCATATTTTGTACTAGAACTGGCATCCTACGCTTTATATAGTTACACCAACCACTGAACACAGACCTTTGAACGCCGACAGATGGTATTGGCATCAACCACAATATACGGTAGAAAACAGAGATGTATTTAACTGTTAATAAACCATTTTTTTTTGTGTGCTTATTTTGAAGAAATAACGCAAAAGTTTTCCTCGTTAGTTCGAATCATGATACCAATAAAAAAAGCAACAAGTCCACCGGACAAAGTGAACTCAATCCAGAAAAACGATTGAAGCGACAGTTCCAATGGAACGGAAGCTTAATGAACTAATTGTTGCGTCAAACGAGTGGCTCAATGTAGTGACTCTCCAAACCGCAATAGCTCTGAGCTGATCATTGTGCGGAATGCCTTGCTAAAGACGTTCTCCGAGGAGTCCCCCAGCCGGAGGTGTCTGTCGATCCACAATGGGCCAGGGGAACCCAAAGGGCCAACACAAAGGGCATCGTGTGAGATCCTGTCGGTGACAAAGACCTCAGCGACGCATCTGCCCATACAAAAGGCACAAAGGGGCTCCCAATGAAAGAGAAGCTGCGCATTTAGTGCAGATGGCTGCATTCAAAAAGTCACCCTTCAAACAGCGCTACCCATCACAGATACCCCCCTCCTTGGGTGCCTACGGAGGGGAGACAGCATTCTTTGGGCGATTTACGGCCGATAATCGCCGCGTTTACTCCTCATACCCCCCCCCCCCAGCAAACAGATAAGCGATTTGGACGAACTGATTTCGGTCTTTCTTGGGAGATAAAAATGTTGTTTTTCCAGGCGGACGCCTTTCAAGCCTCCCTGATTCGACACACAAGGGGAGGATCCTCTGGTTTTGCGAGAATCTGTAAAGTGATCGCGGGACCTTTGTCACTAAGTGGAACAGAATGTTGTCAAAGTGAGAAAAGAGATAGCCGAACCTTGAACCCTTTATACAACCCATGGGAATCTGGCTTTTATACAATTCATTGGGACCTAGGAAAACGAGTATCTTGAATGCAAAAATTGTTATCAATTGAAGTATCGTTTTTCATAATTAACGGTGATATGGATTTAAGCAAATAAATACGAGATGAGACACGTAATATGTATTGTTATTAATAATTAATATTTAATTTATAAAAACAAATAGAATGAATAGGTTTTGCTCTTAATGAAGTATTTTATGTTGAATGTGTTGTTATAGTATAGTAATATTAAATCTTTTCGATGTTGGGCATTTCTAGTATTAAAAACGAAATGTATTGTACTTTTTTAATTTCTGGGGTCTTTTTGATGTGTAACATCTTTCCTCTCGATTGATGGAGATTTGTGGGTGGGATTTCGTGAAAAGGGACGGAAATGCATAACAGGAAGTTGGGGAAGTGCGCGCTATCCAGTGAAGTTCAGTTTTTTCTCCTTCGTTCGGAGGGGCTCCGCCCCATCCCCCACCCCCTGCGGTCTAGGCCATGGGATCTTTGTTTTTGTTTTCTCACTTTAGGATCAGAGAAGAAGCTAAGTCCTTTAGCCCGCGGTCACTCGCGCCTGTTTTTGCTACCGTCGTTACTCGCGGGGTGTAGAGAACACCCCAAACTTTTAACACGTGTATTTAAATATTAAAAAAATATGGGCAATTATGATACATTTTTATAAAGTACAAGTTGTTTTTTGTATTATACAAATAAAATTATTAAATTTATTGCATAAAAATGAGACTAACATTAATTTAAACTAAACCTATACAAAATTTTCATTTTAAAATACATTAACTTTATATTATAGCCGGGGTGTAGAGAACACCCGGCGCGAGTGATCGCGGGTTTGGCAGAGACATGGTTAGACAATGACGAACGTGTTTCGATACCTGACTTCGATTGCTGCGTGCAATTCAAACGTCCGGGCCACAGAGCAGCTGGTGTTGCGATCTATCGTAAACACAACAACTCACATGTCGTGGCTCGACATATGGATATTACGTATCGTCAAACAAGTAGACTGGGTATTGTTAGTCAAGATATTGGGGACATATGTGCGGCAAAATGCTGATTTGAAAATGGACGAACAGTGATTTCGGTGATCGTATACATTTCTTCGAATCAAACGGTTCAAAAATTAAAGATTTCCTGCATTTTTTACTTTTACCATATACCGAAGTTCTGCTTTTTTTTTTTTAAATATCACTCGCTTCCCATGATTTTGAGTGGTGATTTTAAAGTTAACTTCAGTTTGCTAGAAGCCGAGCTACTCATAGCTTTTTTGAATGATGAACTCAAGCTCGAAATGAACACAAATCGAAATGTTTCGACAACTAACAGTGGTACTGTTATTGTCGCTATTTTTCACACAACGGTATTTAAATACTTTGAAAACACAAGTATATGTGTCATATTTTAGTTATCATAAATTATCAGTACCGCTCTTCCCCAAATTGAACAAGAATAATTATTTTTGATAAAAAATTGCATTACTCTCCTTGTGTTAATTAAATAAAATTTTCATTAAAGATATAATTATTCCACAGAAAATTATTTCCAATCATACTCGATTCATTTTTTTCAAGATTTAAGTTGCTATTGCGAATTTACCACGATAACATGTCAGATGTTACACATCGTATGCGACTACTGTAATTCTTTTTTTTTTTTTGCTATGAGTAACGGGTTTTAAACATGTATATTCAATGACAGACTCTCCTTATTTTGTGCACTTTAAAGAAAAGAATTTAAGAAAGGAAATTTTTTTAAAAATATTAATGTATTGGAGAGCAAATTGGTATTCGTCTTGTGTTTGTCGTTGGAAGGATTTCATTGGAAATGTTAGTGAATATTCTACGCACAAGAATGAGAATACATGTTTCGTTCACGAGTAATTATTTTATTCAAAAACAATAAGCTAAATTAATAAAAGCAGCATTTACATGTTGTAAGATTTTTGTTTTATATTAGTACTAATGAATGCCACGTCCATCATGTATTTATTTACACTCATGTCATTAAATTAAGAATAATTCAGAATCACACAGATATTGAACTCTAAAATAAAAATTTCACCTGTAGAATTATCATACACACCTTGAAGAATATGAAATTACAGGAAACCACCAGATGGCGCGGATAGTACGTCACAATGACGAGAGTGTACACGGAGAAAGAAGAAATACTCAAAAATGACTACATAGACATACTCATTTTGAAATGTGTTTGTTTGTATCAGATTTGAACGCATGCCTTTACGAATATAAAACATTACATGTACTCAAAATTTCAAAAAATGGTTAATTAACACTATCAAACCAATTAAAAAAGATATTCAGGATTAAAGAAGTTTTTTTAATACACTGGCTACATATTTTAAAGATTGGGGTTCAATAACAAATCTAGTTCTCATAAATCTTCCGAACTATTTTTCGTTTCTACCACGCTACCCGCGGACGAACACATGAGTACGAGATTGTTTTGATTTTGTGTTATTACTTTAAATGAAAACAGTCTTTTTCTTGACTTTTGAATTAAAGTTTTCACCTATTTGTTTTACAAAAGTATGTGTCTTGTTTTTAATGTAAGGCGTTTATAGGAATTTAGCGAAAAAATGTGATAAAAATCTGCCTTTTTTTGGCGGATTACTTAAAAAAACATAAATTTAAGGTATGTGGCTACCTTCGGAGCATTTTATTAAAACATGATTTTCAACCAAAAAAAACGCTTTTTTCTTAAAAAGGTTGTGCATAGAACTAGGAATTAAGAGTTAAAGTGTAGTATAGGGGGAAGGGGGGCTTGGCGATGTCAAATTTTTTTGGTGACCAAAATCGATCGCCAAGCTACTTCACTTAGCAATAGGTTTCCCGAAGCCAGAATGAATTCATTATCTCACCGAATAATCGAAAGCCAGGACTTGAGTCAGGAATTAAAACACAAGTCCACAAAATTTTAAATTATTTTGGATAGATTGGGAATTTTTAGTGAAAAATTGCAGTTACAGTAAACCTTGTATTGAAAATTCTAATTAATATATTCAAATAATATTAAAACTGCACAAAAATAACATCATTATCTGAGCCTAGAGCAATAAGATTTATAATATTTTTGAAATCTGTCAATTTATAAAAAAAAAGTATGCTTTTTTCTTACAAATTGTATGTGCAATTAAATGCATAAATACATACACAGAGATTATAGTCTATAATACAAATAAAATAAAAATTTTCTGAAAATTTCAATTCAATATCTTGAAAAGAAATCCATTTGTGGACTTTGCCGTGAAGCCAAAAAACAAAGTTTCTCAGACAATGCTTTTAAAGATTTAAATACAATATGAAAAATGTTCTTCTAGTTGTACATTTCTCACCATATTTATAGCTAAACTCTCTTTAGCTTCATGTTTAACTAATTTTTTAACCCTTTTGCTGTTTTCTGGAGAGTTTTATAGATTATAAAAATTGTCAAGTTTGGTAAAATTTTCTTGAAAAATTGCAATTAGGATTTTTTACAGAAAATTCTAATGAATGTATTCAAATAATATTTATACAGTACATAAATAATGGAACATCTTTATATGTATTAGGAATTAAAATATATTTGTACTACTTTCAAAAGTTTTTTAAATATGCCAAATTTTATGCAAAAACTCGATTTTTTAAAAAATTAATGATTTTTTTTCCATTTAAATGCAATGAAGTACATAAATACAGTGAACCCCAAAAGTGTTCGTATACTTGCAGTTTCCTATAAAATTTAATGATTTCGACTAATAAAAATTAATCTATAGAAATTGTAATTTTTTTATGATATGTGCAACTTGTTCTTAATGAAATGACATAATTATTTTTTTAAAAATAGTATAACTATTATTTAAAAAAATTAAAAATCAAAAAGCTACTGAAAAATTACGCCTCAAAAGTCTTCGTACACTTAACAAAAATCTCAACATAGCTTTA
>BMAO01010486.1:0-25474 GCA_019973975.1 Trichonephila clavata | reverse complement strand
TGGCTCCGTCGATTTTCTGAGAGAGTGGAAGGATTACAAATATGGATTTGGCAACATAGGCGGAGAGTTCTGGCTCGGTAAGGAAATGCCATATCTCTTTCTTTTTTTTCCCAAGATGTTGTAATAAATTTATTTCGTACTATCGTAACAACGCCAACGCACAAGATAACTAACTCATCAAGTTGGCAACCCCGATTTCGCATGTGTTGTACCAACACCTCCTAGAACAGGGTGGGCAGACTTTTTCAGGGCACGGGCTACTTCAAATTATTTCAAGGTGTTGCGGTCCACTCTTTTTCAATAGCACACACAATGGGGGTGGGTCTACGGATCCAAACCCTCCTCCACAGCCCATGATTTTTTTCCGATCGGTTTATAATCCTATGTGTATAGTACATAAAATTTATTTCAGTATTTGTTTATGTAAGTTATGTAAGTATAGTTTTTTATTAATTAATGCTAATTATTTATTCAATAATTTATTTCTTATTGTTCCTTGTTCCCGACAATCTACAAAATGAAAAAATACATATGTTTGGCAGAGAGTATTGTTGGGGTAGGATATGAGAATGGTAGACATTCGACCCTGGACCACCCACCCCCTTTGAAAAATTCACAAGCCCGCCCACTGCCCAGGGTCATATGTGTGGTGTGGTAAGGAAAAAGTCAACAATATTTATTATAACTTTATAATAAATACGCAATATGTTCTTACCTTCGTAAATAAAATGAAAAACTCCCTTTTTAAAACCGCGTTTAAAGCAAAACGCAAAAAAAAAAAAAAAACATAATAATAATAATAATAACCACAAATATAATTCTATCTAATGATACATTTATTATCAAACAATTAAAAATAAAACATTTTCATCTAAAATTAGTTCTTGTAATTTTAGTCAGTGGAAGATTTAGTCTGCGTACTATCAGCCAATCTTGAATGCTTCAGGCGGTCACTCCAAATTGTCTTGGCGGTCCACCTGTCGATCGCGATCGACGTAATGCCCACCCCGGTCTTAGAAGATATATCTAGGAGGTGTTGGTCGTACGCGCTGAATTATCAATTCGTTTCATCTTATGTCGCCAATATGGTTGTGATAGTATATTATTGCAAGCTCTCGCAGAAAGATATCGCAGCGATTGCCTGGACTGGATTCGTTGGGTGAGAAGAAAGGCCTTGTCTAATACGAAAACTTATCAACACAACCAACGGAATTAAATACTCTACTTTCCCGGAAACTACAAGAGTTGCGGATTTATCAAAATCTGAGGACTTTATCAATGAAGTATTGGACGATGCAGCTTCAGTTATGTTGTTGTTACTTATGCGACCTGATCGTCACTAACATAAGATCAAGGTCCACGAAATTCATTGCGGCTAGAGGCTAGATTTTTACGCCTGTCGTTTGTCTTAACTTTTAGCATCATGCAGGTGAAAGTACGATTTTGCTCGGTTCCACCCCAATTTTGAGGGAGAACAACCCACACGCATCTCTTCCCCTTCCACCAACCTCACGAGAGGCTCGACGGCTATTTAGGGTACACCCATGCTGCGAAGAAGGTACTATGTCTTTACAAATATCCATGTCTTTTCCGGGATTTGAACCCAGGCCCTATGGCACCGTAGTCAGCATCGCTAACCACTATACCGGATGGGCGGAAGCTTCAGTTATGAATTTAACTGAAGAGGAGCGTCAAAATCAAACTTTGTGAAACAAAGAACAAATAATACATACTACATAGTACATGCAAATTAAAGTTTTAAAATTTGAGCAATGATTCTGAACAGTTGTATAATCTGTACAATGAGGGTACCCCCTTCCTTTCTAGTTTTACTAATCAAAGTCTATTATATGTTCATGATATTTAAAATAGACATTTTAACAAAAAATGCATAAAATAATTTATCTCATGCGGAGTAATATATGAAAAACTCTTTTCCATAACTTGAAAAAGTTTAAACACACACACACACGACAATGAATTTATTGATCTCTACAACTTGTGGCGTAACAAAGAAAATAACAGGTTGTTCCATCTGATCGATCGAACTTTGTTTCACTTTGTCTAGACGTCGAGTAACGTAATAACACAAGCAGTAAACTCATACAATTTTTGACCGTTTATGTAGCTTTCTATATCAAAAGAGCCTTGAAATATAATTATTCAAGTAGAAAAGTTTAAAACCTTATTTATTGTCTATTAATTTAACAAAATTAACTTTAAAAAGGTAATATCTTTGCATTATCATTGGCTTCTACGCTCGATATCTCAATGAATCAAATGCTAAATTTTCATTAATACAGTTCCTAACTCACAAATTTGAGAAAAAATAACATAATAATTCAGTTTAGAAAAAATTTCAGTGATCATTCTGGACTACAAGTAATGTTGCACTTTTGCAATTTTTATTTTGCTTTCCAAAGAAAGTTTTTTGAATTATTAATTATTAACAATTATGAGAATGATATAGTTCCTCTATGTAAATAAAAATCTAACCCCGATTAAAAAAACATCAAAGAAAAATACCTGACTATCAGTAATATTTTTTAGAAAAAAACGTTTTTATAATACATATTTTACATCTCTGTCTTTAAAATATTCACTACATTTTCATATAACGTTGTTTCCACCATTAAAAGCTTAATTGAAGAAAAAAGTGCCAATAAATTTTAATGTTTTTGTGAGTCAATTATTTTTAAAATACTGTATTTTAGTGAAAAAAATCAGCAAAATTTAAGGCGGATCATGTTTAATAAATTTTTTGAAAATGTCATGATAAAGAATTTTGAATATCAGGTCGTTTTATATAAGCCAATACTATTGATGATATAATAGTAGTAATAATTGAACATATGATACGGTTCTATCATTACCAAATATTTCGTTGACGTGATAGTGAGAGAAATTGCAAATGATTATGAAATTGTAATGACATTGAAAATTAATAAAAAATTAAGAAAAAAAGGCAGAAATACAACGAAAACTATAATAAAGAGATTTTTACAGCTTCTATTTGGTTGAAATTTATATTCCTTTGAAGGTTATTTCGTGATTTAGCTTCATCTTGATAGATACTTTATTTAGTCTGATAGGTTCCATGGCATAAATATATTTGCTCATTTCATAATTTTGCTTGGTCATTTATTGCAAAGTAATTTTTTAGGTTCTTTGTTAGCTAAATTATCATTGCACCGTATATAATTTTTTCATTTTTTTAAATACACTCATGGACAAAAAAAAATTAGCGCACCAAGAAATAATAGCGGGATCGTAACGAAACTTGGCATGAAGGTACATGTCGGAGAATTATGGAAATATTTAGAAATGCAGCGTGATTGCGCATTACGTATAGCCGGTAGAGGGTGTTTAACGTCGTTCTCCCTGGAGTATAAAACAGGTAACCAAAGCTTGTTTGAGTGTGCTGAATCGTTTACAAAGGAAGTGCTGAGGTAGACATGCCATTACGCCGTTTTCGAAGACAATATGAGCAGCTGTCGCAGTTTGGGAGGGAGAGAATCATCGGTATGATGGAAGCTGGGTGGTCAGCTAGGCGAGTAGCTCGTCAATTAGGCCGCTCTGATTGGGTTGTGAAGAGGTGTTGGGATCAGTGGATCCGAGAGATGTCATTTACACGAAGATCAAGCTCAAGACGTCCTCGACAGACCAGTCGTCGAGAAGACCACCACATCGTAAGAAATGCACGCGTACAGCCGACTGCTTCATCGGCCGCCATCCAGGCACAGGTAGCACCTTCACTAGGGGCCCCTGTGTCTTCTCGAACCATAGGAAGGCGCCTGGCTGAAGGACGTTTGGGATCGCGGTGCCCTTCACGCCCACCCATCGACGCCTCCGTTCGGAGTGGTGCCACGCACGAGGAAACTGGACTACAGCGGAATGGAACCATGTCGTCTTTAGCAATGAATCCAGATTCAATCTCAGCAGTGATGACAATCGTGTTCGTGTGTGGAGACCCCGTGGTGAACGCCTCAATCTTGCCTTTGCTTTACCGCGATACACCACTTCCCATAGCTGGTGTGATGGTATGGGGTGCCATTGCCTACAATACACGGTCACCCCTAGTATTGATCCGTGTCACCATGACAGCCCAGCGGTATGTCCATGACATCCTGCAACCACATGTGTTGCAACTCATGCAACGGCTCCCAGGAGCCATTTTTCAACAAGACAATGCTCGGCCTCACACGGCAAGGGTGTCACAAGACTGTATCCGCACAGTTACTACCCCTCCTTGGCCTGCCCGATCCCCAGATTTTTTTCCAATCGAGCATATCTGGGATCATTTGGGACGGCGAGTTGGGCATCCCACGAGTTTGAACGAACTAGAAGCAAGGTTACAGCAAATATGGAACGAAATGTCTCAAGACTCAGAACTTGTATGCCTCAATACCCGATCGTATCGCATCGTGCATTCGCGCTAGAGGGGTTTCATCAGGGTATTAAATGTTCCGTTCTTTTACCATTTTCTCTAAAATAAATGATCCTTTTTCTTTTATTTTCTAATAATTTACTTATATCAAAGTAGTCATTGCGTATGTAAAATTTTGTTTCATTTTGACGACTCCTTCTTGGTGCGCTAATTTTTTTTGTCCATGTGTGTATATACAACCTCTGACAGTAAAGTTCGTTGAATGAAGTCAGAACGGCCGATCTGGCAACACTGGCGAAATAAAACGCTGCACATGTGTAGCAGCAGGTGTTGACCATTCGCACCCATCGTATTTAAGTTGAACGTCGTTTGTGTTCCGTATAAGACTTGCTTTACAAAATGTTTGTTTAATGTTTTGGTTCTTTACTGAGGACACAGAAAAATGACGAACAAAACATCAATTTAAAGTTTTGTTTTAAGCTTGGCAAGACACCGAAAGAAACTTATGCGATGCTGGTACTTGTTTAATAAGATCAAGCACTTTCCATGAAGTGTCTGTACGAGGGTTTCTTCCGTTTTTGAGAGAAGTCCGGAAATTTCTGCCATAATCCGTAGCGGAAGACCGGTGACCTCCGTCAGTGACGAAAACATTTAGAAAGTGAGGAAATTAATCGTGCGCATGATAACTGATGAATTGCATATTAACCGTGTATCCGTACGACAAATCGTTACCCAGTATTTAGGGATGGGAAAAACGTGGGCGATACGTAGGGTACGATCCCAGTACGCACAGCAAGATTCATGGTTTTTTATTCACGACAATGTTAACCTTCACACAGCCAATATCGTCAAACAGTTCCTGGCAAAAAAAATAGGGCTTGGTACAAATTGCACATCCACCACACTCGCCAGATCTCGATCTTCCAGATTTCTTCCTATTCCAACCAATCAAACTCGCTTTGAAATGAAAGAGATTTGACGATATTTCTGACATCCAACGAAAAGTGACGAGGTTTTTTAACTCCATCCCAAAAGAAGACTTCTTGCAAAGTTTCCAGGACATGTATAGCAGACCTCAGCGTTGCATAATTATGAGATGATTATTTCGAAGGCACTAAGGTAACTTTCGTTAATATTTCATCTACGTTACAGGACTATTCACCGAACTTTATTATTGTCAGAGATTGTATATATATATATATATATATATATATATATATGTAGTGTTTAAAATGAATAATTCCATAAGAAAATAAAAATTTGATTAAAATAAACTTTTAAAATTTTTATAAAAAATATTCTATATGTTTTTTGAAGTTCTGACAAATTTAGCTTATATGTTATTTGCATTACATAACTTTTTTAATCTGTAATGCTTGAAAGATCATTCAACTAAAGAGCGTGATTTACATTCATCTTTCACTAGCTATTTTCTAGACTACAATTTGTTTATTCTAAATTATAATGACATTAGGGCCTTATTTCATACGAGTCAACTTGTACCGCTTCTAAGAGAAGTAGCTGACAATCGGGTTCTTTTTCAAACCTTCGCGATCAACTGGCACTCCCTGCTCTGACATTTTCTCAAGCACTCGAAAACCACGTAGTCTTCTTCATTAGTTGACTTAACTAAGAGGATATTGTGGAAGCTAAGCTCTTCACACGTGGATACTAGTGTAGTGAAAATGGAGAAAGATTTTTCTTATTGCTTCTTTGGACTCAGTCTTGTATCGATGTGAGTCCGGCATCTATTTCCTGTCAACTTTGTGTCTTTGTCTGAAAGGAATTCTCTCTCCTCTTTATACTGGAAGCGAGTTGACTGGCAGAAAGTTGCCTTGAGTGAAATCGACCTTAGATGTATCAGAGATAAAGAAGCATTCGAAGGGTTACTCACAGTAGCGAACGGAAAATTTTACAAATTGGATGAATACGTACTTGGTGTCAGTTAGGTCTTGACCCCCTAGAATTCTGTGCCCCCTACGAAATTGAGGTGTAGGTTAGGCCACTGGGTACCCAAGTAATTCTGGGCCAAAGAGGAGAAACAGGGACATTTTTAACTTCCTCGGCGCTCTAGGCACTTAATTGTTTCGCCACCCACTTTCTGTTCTTACCCTGCCAGTTTTGATTCAAGGAGGGATTTTCCCTTGATTTTCTTACTCTTTTCCATTTGTTTGTGCTCTTTGGAGATTCTTTCCATTATCCACCACTAATGGACCCACCATGTCCAGGGCAGGCAACTAGCAGCCGTAAGGAAAAGATTGTGGCATGGTTTGGCTATTTTTGGTCATTTCTTACCTTACGGCGTCACAGACCACCCACCCACTCTTTTGCAAATTAGTACAGTAAATTAATAAAATAGAGTTTTATAGAGTATACATTATTGTATGAACTGTTTTTAGTTGGTTAATTATCATTTTTCACCTCTTATTACTTTAATATCTTTTACTTTTAGACATCCTTATTCTTTCTTGAATCACTCTCATTGTTCTTGAACAATAAAGACTTTCTTTGAGCTTTGATCATTGTAAATTATTAATGACATCTGATTAATCAATCTCCATTGTAGTATCATTTTGAGTGCAAAGTAACACCAAACTGTTAATCTTTTCTTTTTCCATAGTAGATTTCATTTTAGTCTTTTATCTGTTAAAGGTAGAAATGCTTCTCCCATGACTCTCTAGGCGGTGATACATTCGCTGTAATTTTAATATTCCTTTTCTCTTTTTTCACCCTCCAATTTTTTGCGGCCCTGGATCTTTTGCATCCTAGGCATATACCTAGAGTGCCTAAGTGGAAAAGCGGCCTTGGGAGGGGAGAATTATCCATTGCAAACTTTCCTTGAAGACATGTCACTCTCCCAATCCATCCAAAAACAGACAGGGATTCAAAGAAACACTTGCGTGGAAACTGTGTAGTGGAATAGAATTTTAAATTTTACGTCCGTAGTAGAAGTACGTTTCTTTGGTAAATGTTAGAATATTCTTAAATTCCAAAATAGAGACGCCTTAGCGATAATGTTAAGCCTTTCATTTATTTTGATTGTGTTGCTCAAATCATGAATATTTCTCACTAAAATGGATTTAAAAAAAAAGTTAAATAGGTAAAATGATGAAAGTAAAATTTCACATATATGGAATTCCTTTTCGACTCAATCTATATTCCTTTCCATTGACCTATGTGTGCTTTAATCGTTGGCAATTTTTTCCCCCCATTCAAGTATTTTGAGCCATCATTATAAAAGCTGGATAAATCAGAGATGGATGAATTTTCATAATCTCGTTAAAATGTGCTATACTTTAAAAAATACTTAAAGAACTAAATGTTTTTTTAATACTAATATATGACACAATGTACTGGGATCATTTTTCTGAATGAAACCTATTTTATTAGAATGCATAGTTAAAAAAATTACTTTTTTTTCAAATTTGGAAATTGGTTGAAATTTTATTTTTAAGTTTCAACATTTTTATTCAGCAAGAATTCAATGGAACCTTAAACACTCTTAAAAACAAGCCAGAAGCAACACACCAACTGTGAAATAAATACCGTAAAATCCGGTGAATATCGCGCACCTATACTTTAAAGCTGCAATTTTCAATTTTTAGGTATATTTACCATGTAACGTGAACCCCGTTTTTACGAAGAAACCTGAAATGTATGTCCATAACACTCGTATGTTTTGAAGTCGTTTATTTGAAGTATTATCCCAAACTTTAGAAAAAAATAGCTTACTTCTAGCACTACAACCCTTTAAGTTCTTAAGGCATGTTATTCCTTTAAATAAACAGTATTTCAATCTACGTGGAGAAGTCTAATTTTTTTCAATGCTCCTCTTTTTTTTAATTTTTAAACTCTTATTTTTATATCCGGCGTATAACACGCAACCAGTAAGTTTTGGTCTTTTTTTGTGTGTGTTAAAAGTGCACGTTATACGCCGAATTCCATGATAACCAAAGTGGAGAATAGGGAGAGAGAAAAAAAGCCTTACAGTAGTCGCATCTGACATGTTATCGTGGTAAATTCGCAATAGCAACTTAAATCCTGAAAAAAATGAATTGAGTATGATCGGAAATAATTTTCTGTGAAATAATTATATCTTTAATGAAAATTTTATTTAATTAACACAAGGTGTACTGAAATTTTTTTTATTAAAAATAATTATTCTTGTTCAATTTGGGGGAGAGCGGTAATGATAACTTATGAAAACTAAAATATGACACATATACTTGTGATTTCAAAGTACTTAAAAATCTTTGAAAAACGGCGTCAATAACAGTACCACTGTTAGTTGTCGAAACATTTCGATTAGTGTTCATTTCGAGCTTGAGTTCATCTTTCAGAAAAGCTATGAGCGGCTCAGCTTCTGGCAAACTGAAGTTAACGTTAAAATCACCACTCAAAATCATGAGAAGCGAGTGATAATTTTTTTTAAAAAAAAGAGCAGAACCACTTTTGGTATACGGTAAAAGTGCAAAATGCAGGAAATCTTTAATTTTTTTAACTGTTTGATTCGGAGAAATGTACGCGACCACCAAAGTGACTGTTTGTCCATTTTCAAATAAGCATTCTGCCGCACATATGTCCCCAATATATTGACCAACCATACCCAGAGCTATGAAACAATCTTTTATATTTATATCTCAATTATGGGAGAAACTATCGCAAGTTCGACTTGCTTGGTGGTCAAGGCGCGAGGACCCCGGTGCACGGCACCACCTAGCCCATTGGTAGTTACGCCACTGTACTTTATTAAATTTATATAAGATATTTTTTGTTACATGTCTTAAAACATTTTTAAATAAAACTATTGAACAGAATCGGAAATAAAGAACTGTTCTGAAATATTTCAGGAAAGAGAATAGTTTAAATCACATTACACTATTCATTCCATTATTCTTTTTAATTTCTCTTTTTATTAAACTGTTTAAAAAAGGATTTTGATGCAATTTAATATTGAGGAATAGCACAGAAAATTGTTTTGAATGAATAGAAATATATATATATATATAAAGGTTTCTGTCTTAACTAAAACTGATATTTTTATAAAATTAATTACTGTACAAAATTCGGAATATTCCTTATTTCGTACTCATTGAAGATATTTAATTATCATTGTAGATCTAACAAATGAAAAACTGATGTTCCTCAGACAGAAACGAAACAGCGTAAAAAAAGGCAGTTTCATTGTATAACTAGAATGTCCGCCAGTTTTTATGTACGTGAACCATGGGTTGGGCAGTAAAAGAGGGGTCAGTTGTCATATAAATAGTCTTAAAGCTGGTTGTAAACTGGACCCTCAAAGAACACAAATAGAATGGGGTTTCCTGTCTCGACCTGGGATTGTACTTGGAAACAAACAGAATATCTCTCTCAACTGTTGTAGAATAGGCTTATATGATTCTGTGATACCATTTTCTTTCATCATAACAGCTGTCAGAACATAATCATCAGAAAATGGAATAAAGTAAACGCAAATTTGGAAAAATAATAGCATGGAAAAAATTGTTTATTTCAAAGACGAGAAAATTAAGAAAAAAAGGCATATAATTTATCTTTTATGAAGGAACTATTTACCTTCGATCATTAAGACCAGCACTACACAAGTACTTGGCTTTTCCTTTAGAAACGCCCATTCCCCCCTTCCAAAAGAAGGCGCTTTCATTGCTTTAGAGTTGGGATTTCTGTCTACAGGACCCTAATTGCTACTAAAGTTGGACCCCGAGACGAGGCTTGCGAAGAGACACCCCCAAGGCGCTGAATTGGTCAAATCAAACAGCGCACTATTCCCCCGACTTCCTGTTACGCATTTCGGTCCCTTTTCACGAAATCACTCCAACAAATATCCAACAACCGAGAGTAAAGATGTTACACATCAATAATTTATTGAATTATAATAATTAGCAATTAATAAAATAAATTGTTAATTACAAGTACTTAATTAAATTTTACGTTATATACATATAGGATTATCATCAATCAAAAAACTCAAAGGCTTTGGGGGGCGTCCGGACCCCTAGGACCCCCCCCCCTTTGTGTGCACCACTGGATTTTAAGGTATGGGTCAACTGGCCTCTGGCCTCAAAGGGGGAGGGGAGTCATCTTGTTCTGTATGATTTTTCGTCCATATGACTTTATCTGTTAAATGTTATTCTAGGAGCTGTTCTCGGAAATTTTGGAACTTCATGTCAATAGAAAACAGAGGCATATAGTTCATGATGGACATGACATTATTTCGCCATGCCCGTCGTCATGTTCATGTCCATGAAATTAAATTTTATTAACAGTTGATTTTGAAGACATAATTAAGGAATTTGCGAATTTGCAAAGAACAAAACGAATTTCCTAACAAAACTTCATTTTATAATGGATAGCTTTTGTTGAACTTAACATGGTCGCAACATTCGATAAAAAGTTGTTACGGTCATTTTCGTAGGGTCCAGGGTCTCAAAAGGTTTTAATCCAGTGGATCTCATGGACAGGGAATCTGATATCTAAAATGTGCATAGCCGTATGGTAAATCTGAATGTAGTGTGAGCTCTTTGATTTATATAAGAACCAATAGGGAAGCTTGTTACAACAACGTTTACTTTATTTTTTAAAATATAAATTATAATTTTCTTTCTCACAGTGTAATTATATCTTGATATAAACAAACAAATGCTTGATAATAAAATTATCTTCTTTCTTAGGTATCCGACTACTAGCGCCAACTTTTTTTTTTTAAATGAAAATATGGTGATTTTTTTGTGGTTTTTAGATTTGTTTAGTGCATTTTATGAAAAATATTCTAAAATAAAGAAGATAACAAGAAATTATTATTACTAAAATATGTAGGAAAAAAATGGTAAAAAATTATATAGGGACCTAGTTTGTACCAAAAGTTTATGAACAAATTTTCAATTATGATGTGTTGCTATGTTATTCATTTTTTAAATGACCTTCAGGATAAGAGATATTTTAAATTTTACAAAAACTAGAGCACTTTATCTTAGTTATGATATGAAATTGCTTAAAATAACAGGGATTATATTCCCGAAAAGGACTGTAATTTTTGTAATAAAACAGTAATTGATAAATCTGAAGGTTAAAATTTTTCAACTATTATACAGAACATACACGAAAAATTTCAGTTAATTATTTTCAAAACTTTTCGAGCATTTCGAGCCCCTTTTGAGCATTTTCAAAAAAGCACATTTCGAGTATAACGCGTTCTAAAGTATGACATCTTGCTCTAAGTGATGGTATCTGCTTTTACTAAAACGATTGAAGTTTTTTTTCTAGCGAACGGAAAAAAATACACTTGGTATTTTCTTAAAGCTAATAATATGGTCTATAAAATAAAATCCTCAAAAAATTTGTCAGTTTTTGGCAAAATTCACAATTTAGGGTAGTCGGATACTTTAAGTGGTAGTTTGTGGATGTTTACACTTTCTTATCCGTTTTCTCTCTTCTAATGCTTTCCCCATCTCAGCGCACGGCTCCAATAGTTCCACCTCCCAGCTAGAGGAAGCGCAAGGTCATTGACCAAATGGGAACAGAAGGGATAAGAAAGGCTTGGAAGCGGGAGAACGACTTGTGAGAGAATTTGTAAACCACAAATTGATCACATTATCTACATTTACAAAGAAGAAAAGCGACTCACTCACTATCATAGACCCACATCCATTTTATTGATCCTGCTTTTCTTTAATTCATAATTTTTTTCCCATTTTTTTTCTATTTTATTTATCTTTAATTCTTAAATTTTTCAACAGTTCAGCAGTTCGACTTGCTGAGAGCTCAAACCTACTCAACTACTCTGTCTTCTCCACCAGACTTAACAGTCTTGCGGTGTGTAAGTTAGAAGAGTGGGCTGCCAGCTTAGGCGTTGTTCTCGTCACTTGACTGTGGTTCGAAATTACAATACATATTATAGTGCGACATAAATAAACACTCACTCACCCGCACATGGTGAATTGTATCTGAACGAAAAATATCGTGTCGGGTTTTTTTTCTTGATTATTTTTACTAAAGTAATCAAATTGAGTATTCTGCACATATATACGTCGCCCATCCGGTATAGTGGTTAGCGACGCTGACTGCTGTGCCGTAGGGCCTGGGTTCGAATCCCGGAGAAGACATGGATGTTTATAAATGTATAGTGCCCT
Organism: Trichonephila clavata; assembly: GCA_019973975.1. Taxonomy (NCBI): domain Eukaryota; kingdom Metazoa; phylum Arthropoda; class Arachnida; order Araneae; family Nephilidae; genus Trichonephila; species Trichonephila clavata. The sequence continues at coordinate 12,940 of BMAO01010486.1, read as the reverse complement.
TCGTGGCATGGGGGTACTCTAAATAGCCGTCGAGCCGCAAGTCCTCTCGCGTGGTTGGTGGAAGGGGTGAGAGTGAGAGAATATTAACGTCGCACTGATTAGCAACACGAGGGCTTTTGGCGACGGTCCGCGTAATTTTGAACCATGGTCAAGTGACGCGGACGACACCTGAGCTGGCACCCCCTCTCCTAACTACCACACCAACGGGAGGACGTTTGAGCTCTCGACAGATTTAACGTGCATCGCGCCCCTACACGGCGGATCTTTAGTGGTACTAGGATCGAACTCATGACACGCTAGCCATGATCCGATGCCTAGACCACTCGGCCACCGAGGCCACAAAGTAAGGGACTGCTCTAGTGGTTCTTAAATAAGGGCTTACACTGCCGCCAACGAGATTCGAACTCGCGACCTTTGGTTTACGAGACCAACGCTCTAGCCACTGAGCTATAGCGGCTTCTGGTGGAAGGGGTAGAGAGGTGGGAAACCCCTGACCACTCCCAGGGTGTTCTCTCTCAAAATCGGGGTGGAATCGAGCCAAATCGTACTGTCACCTGCATGGTGCTCAAAGCTACGGCTAACGACAGGCGTACAATATAGCCCGATGCCATGATGAATTTCGTGGGCCTTGATCTGACTACGTCAGACAGGTGGTATTAGCAACAACAACACATATATACATGTACACATGATTCATTGTTATTTGTTTATCATATACCAGGCAACGAGAATCTTTATTTACTGACCCACCAAAACCTTTACGAGTTGAGAGTTGACTTGGAGGACTTCGATGGCGGAAAGGGGTTTGCTGTTTACGACGGATTCTCCATGGGCGGCGAGAAGGAGAATTATATGCTGAAGTTTCTTGGACCGCTGAAAGCAGGAGATGCTGGTAATTTTAAAATTTATGTGCTAATTTTTTAATAATATATTGCATGTTTTCTTTTTTTTCTTCTCTGGATTTAAAAGATTGAGTATAAAAAATAGTTTTGAAAAAGGTGAATGTCATAAGTCTAATGGTAATTATCAGTAATATAATGAAAAAGTAGAACAGAACACTATAGGGAAGTTGAAAAATCAACAAATCAAACATGATATATTTGCTGCTTTTTGAAGTAGCACCAGAAGTATGAGAGACGAGAAAACAAATGTTTCTTCTCTCATCCCCTTTTCCATAAAAAGGTATTACTCGCTTTTGAACATGTTGGTAAATAAGAGAGTTTATGGTTTCATAACCAGAGGAAATATGGGGAATCGTAATAATATTCTATATACGGACCTTTAATCGTAATGAATTCGAAAACGCAAGGCTAAGAAATCTGACTACACTAGGAGCCTCTGAGTTTGCAGAAGCGTATAAATTGGTGATTCCCAAAGTAGTCTATATCGACCCTTAAGGGTCCATGATGAACTTCAAGGGGTCCACATCAGCAAAAATATAATTTGGGGGTCCATGAGGCGTAAATGGGGGGTCTACGATAGAGGATCTCATTAAACCAGATCGTGCCTTTAATTTTAACAGAGAATTTTATTAAGTGGAGGCTAGATTTTAGCCTATTTAAGAGATTTATTTATTACACTTAATGAAAATATGCAATTACAAAGTGACATTATAAGTTTTATTAAAACAAGGACCATAATGTCTTCCAGAATTAAGCTAAAGAAGTATAGTATTGGAACGTCACAAATTTTCCTACTTTCTCAGTCACAGATAATCTGACAGCAAAATGACGTTTTAACGTACCCTCAAATTTAAATGCCCTTTATTTAGATTTTGAAACTAGGTTTGAGAATGTTTTGACTTATGCAATCAATTTATATGGTTACATTGAAAAAAAAAAAACGAGATATCAATCAATGGCATGGCAAGTAATTTTAGCGTGTTTTTCACATGTTGTATTTTACAACAATGCAACTAATGAACTTTTTACTAACAGAAAGTAGTGTACTATACTTAATTTTTTTTTTAATTAAAAAAAAAATTAAAATTTTTTAAATTTAAATGTCATTTGGCTCATCTAGGGCACAAATGCGACCAAATGCCGAAAATCCGAGGTCAATCGGTTGCTTATTGGCTGAGAAAAAGGTACCACAAAATATGGAACGAAGACGAAGACGAAATTTGCGTCCTAATAGCACTTTTTTTACACTACGTGAAAAACGCGCTAAAAACAACAAATTAAGATCTTAAAGTAAAGTTCACAAGCGTATGGTTTGGATTTAAAAAGATATACCTGTTATTTTTATTCCGAATTATGGAATATCTTGAGAAATATTTTAATTGCTTTTACTAGTGAGAAGGAGTTTCAGCGCGGTCAAATGCTGAAAATTTATTACTGAAAATTTATTATTCACCCATCCTATTAAAAATATTTGTTTGTTTCTCAGTCATTTTATTTAACTTTTTTATGTATTAACAAAATTTTAATTTAAATAACATGTGCTCAAGATTTTTAAACACTATTCTTCACTAAAGTTTGAAATGTAAATTTCTCTTAAAGTCCAGTTGTGAAAAAGAAATTTAAGTTGATAAATTTACAAAAATTCAAAATTAGGTGAACAGGGGGTCTACCGAAAAACATGACAAAGTGTCTATGAGATTAAAAGGTTTGGGAATCTCTGGCATAAATGAATAACTTTTTTGAGATATTTAGTTTCATTTGAATTAGAATACAGCTATAAAATTGTTTAAAAAATATTCTTACAGTAAAAAATTATTTAGATGAAATTTTTTGGCAAAAAAAAATAAAATAAATAAATAAAAAAATTATATTTGCAAAACATTTATTTTTCATAGAAAATGCTTCTAACAGAGACTGAAATGAATTTAATATTAAAGATAAAAATATTATTAAGATATCGGAAACTTAAAAAAGATTGATGCAGCGGTATTATAGACCATTTTGATTAATCATTCTTGTTGGTATTAAAATCATTGATCATGGTGAGATGAATCGAATTCACAGAATCCCAAGTCATGTTAAGTCATCTTTTTTCGCTTAATGTTCGACAGTGAACTAAACACAGACAGAAAAATGAAACTCAGACCGAACAAGTAATATAAATTTTTTTTAATTCAATTCTTACTTTGAATGGATGAATACAAAGTATTTTATTAACGATTGAAAATTCGAACAATAAACAAATATATATATATATATATATATATATATATATATATATATATATATATAGGGAGAGGGAGAACTAATAGTAGGAATCGAAAAAAAGAGCATGATTTGTCTGCATTGTCATAACAATGCAAACCCACTTTGGCTGGTTTGGCTGAAAAACTAGTTTTCGACGCCAACTTTTGTCATTGTTTTAAGAGTTACATTGTTTCAACAATGGAGATAAATCTAAGTTGGCGTCGAAAACCGCTAATTGATTATATTAATTAATCAGTAATTAATGTGTGTGAGTTAATATTTGAAAAAACTGTATTAACATCAAGTGCACTACAAGTTTAAAAACAATTAATTGGACTTGATTGGTTGAATAGAAAGTATTTTATTAATGACTGCAAATTTTAACGAGATATATGTATAAATAAATAAATGTATGAAAAAAGGTAGAGAGTAAGCTAATAGTAGGAATCAATTTCCCCCAAAATTTGCAACAATGCGATTAATACATAAATTAATAAATTATTATCAGTTAATAAATTACTACAATTAATAAATAATTATTTTTACCTTTTAACATGCAAAGGGATAACTCATAGAGAATAATGCATAAGAAAAGAAAAAAAAAAAACAACAAATCACATTCATACTAGAAAAATTAGATTAACTCGGATAAAAATGAGCGGTATGATAAAATAAATGGTTGTCCATAGGATAGAGAAGCCAGAATATAATATGAATGTTGGAGTACTTTTATATCTGAAATAAGTATTCCAGATTCGGGTCCTATCTTTAACATTACTCAAAGAATAAAATATGTAAAAAAAAAGATGGCAGTTTTTTTTTTTTAACTACGTTATTTTAAAACTATGCAAAAAGAAAAAGAGCTAGAGGTATATATATAGTATTATTATTCCTTTATTTATATAATAATATTTGCAGGCGACGGATTGACATACCACGCATCGATTCCATTCTCAACAATCGATATTGACAACGATCGATGGGAAGGAGGTCACTGTGCCGTGAACCACACAGGCGGATGGTGGTACAACCAATGCGAAGCCAGCAATTTAAATGGGAAATACCTCAATGGTCTTAATCCACACGAGTATCAAGGAGTGTACTGGCATGAATGGCATGGACCCAGCTACTCTTTGATGTCGACCAAGATGATGATAAGGCCAAAATTTAGAGAAATTCCGAAGACTCCAACGACAACTGGAACGCCTCTAGAATAAATGGACGTGGAACTTTTGATGAGCATATCAATTTTACTTTTCATTTGCTTTGATCCGTTTGCTTTCAAATATATTTTTTCGTTACTGTTTGCACATTAAAAAGAATACTCATTTTTATTAAATATTTCAAGTAAATATTAAATTTCTTGTAAGAAAAAAAAATGTTTCATTTTGTTTTTATTTCGTTGTGGTTATTATAAAGCATAGGTTCCCAACCTTTTTTGAACTGGCGCCCCTTTTTCTAGTGAATATTTCAATACCACCCCCTCCCACTCTAGAGAAATACATGACGAAAACAAGAGTTGAATTTTAAAAAAATATTCTATTACTAATGGAATATATCTTTTTTTAAGCTCCAATTTTTTTACTTGCGAATCTGAAATAGCTATTGCCACAAATATATTTAAATGTGTAATATTATAAATTTTAGTCACAGATAGGATATTGTTGGAATTAAAACGTTACTGAATGTCTTCATTTAAGAGGGGAATAAAAGTTTTAACTTACTTGTTATACAGACAGGCAGGGGTTTTGATGATACGAAGTAATTCATAATAAACTATTGCTTTCAAAAGAAATTGAAATTGACAAATTCAAACTTTAAAAAATCGCCCGTTAATTCCTGGTTAACATTTAATTATGTTTCTTGGCTAATATACGTAATGAAATGCAGTGAATGAAACATTTATCCTCCTGCTCACAAACAAAGACAACACTAGAAATGATTTAAATACATATAATCAACATAAGTAAACAATATTAAAGTTTACTTTTGTTAGTACATAATCAGCATATTTTTTTCAGTCTTTTTTAGACTATATTTGGTTAATTTGCCCAAACCCCTCCATGCCATCTCAGCCCCCCTTAATTTTCTCTGAGTTTCTTACTGTCCCCCTGAAAGCCTCAAACGCCCACAAGAGGGCGTTATCGCCCACGTTGAGAACCTATGTTATAAAACAATTTGAAAATTGCCTATAAACCTTTTAACTGGTTTTTCCGTACACGGTACGAGCCACCGAAAGCTAGTCACTACCAGTTTGCCCGTACGGTGTACGGACAGTGATATGTTCTTTTTTCAATCTTTGATTTTCCCATATTTTTATTTGTTATTGTAAGGTTATTAGTGCTTGTGTTTTTAAGAGACGCAGTTTGTCCATGGTACTAAAATACTTCTCACTCGGGATTTTCTTTGTGGTAAAGGAGGGCATTTTTTCAGTGAAGGCAGGAATTTAGATTCTTGAAAGTATTCGATAAAGAACATTGATTGGCAATGCAATGTTTTGCTTGAGAAGAAAGAAACATAGAAAGATAATCTAATGAAGTCGATATTATCTCTGTCCCCATTGCAATATAAGACTTAGTATTCCACCATAGTAGTATATAAATGGGGGTTCAACATAGTGGTGGTGGTGAAGGTAGAGATAAGGTTGTGGTGGTGTGGTAGAGATAAGGTTGTGGTGGTTGTGATAAGATTGTGGTGGTAGAGATAAGATTGTGGTGGTAGAGATAAGATTGTGGTGGTAGAGATAAGGTTGTGGAACAGAGGCTGGAGGAGGTTGAGGCTGTGGCCAAGAAAAGGGGGTGGAAATCCCACCCCCTGCGTCTGGACCGGGAGGATGGTATCGCCCTTCTGACTGATAAGGGTTTCAGGGCTCTATACTGATAAGATATGTGGGTAGTGGAAATGTACTTTTAGCGATAACGAATTATATTCTTATATAGTTTTAATTAATTGGGAAGAATTCTGATTTTTTTAATTACGTCATTGGAAGCAAATTTTTAGTCTTGATGAAGGGAACCGACTTTTTTTGGAAAAATGGAACTTAACGTTAGTCAGAGCTATTTTTCGTTTCAATAAATGTTTTTCATTATTTTAAAACTAATTTTTAAAAAAAAGTATATTTACTAGGGGTGCCATTTATGATTGATTTTAATTTCTATGTGCAGACTTAGACTTATAAAAATTCATAGAGAAATCTCCCCCAGAATGTGAGTAACAGCCATAAAATATTTCTATTTCTGCGGACGTTTTTCTAAAAATATAATGGATGGTCAGAGTTTTCTCAACGATTCACCTTTTAAATTGTTATTATTTCAAAGATTAAATAAAAAGCCTTAAGTCACAAGTAAGTTCAATTTTTTTTCATCTTTTTCCCCCAAAGAAATGAATTATAGCCTTTTAAACATGAAAGTGAATTATACAAATACAAGACATAAAATTCAAGTTATGAATAATTTACTTTTTCAACAATTCTAGAGAAAATAATTATGAGAAGGTTAATGTGTGTTATGCATGCAGAAGGTCTAGTCAAGGCAGAATCTATTGTAGAATTTTAAAATCTCATGAATCTAAATCTATTCATTTTCTTATCTCTTGCATTATTATCGCAATTTCTAAAGAAAATCATATTTCGAAACAATCAGATACCTTATTGAATTTTTCATTTCCAAAATATATTTATTCACAGCTGTTTTAGTTTATAGTTTTATATTATAAAGAGAGATATAAACAGCATTTTTATTCCCACTTTTCATTATTTTTCCTTTTATGGTATATTATAGTTTTTTTAAAAGTGATTATTAAAAAAAAATTCTATTTATATGAGTGAGTTAGTGAATAGTATAAGAAAATTCATTCCGCTCCCTCAAGAGCACGTGTAGACAAAAAAAATACGGAATTAACCACTCATAACAAATGCAGAATTCTTAACAATCGAAACAGGGAAACATCAACATAGAAAATCGGAAAAAGGTGACTGTAAATTGATTTCTTAAGCTTCAAACTTTTTCATTACATTTTTTTCAAACTTAAGCTTCGAACGGAACCCTTAGAACTATGGGGTGATTTCGTGGACCCCATTCCTAGAATATTTCTTTAAATAATATTTAAAGTAGATCAACAAGTAAAATAGGTACTTTACGAAAAAAACCATTTTTAAAAATCTGTATTGTTTATTAAAATTTAACATAATTTACTCACACATTAATAATATTAATTTGTGATATTTCCAAGTGTCACCTATACCATGCATTAAATTTAGTACTTGGGATATGCATTTTTTCCCCTACACAAGCTGTAGAAGTCTAGCCCCATTGAAGTTATATGCATTTTATATTATGATTTTATAATTCGTTTTATATTTTTTGCCACTCACGTTGAGAAATGTTTTGCATTTAAATTCATTGTTCTGAATGGCATTAAAATGTTTATATCTGTGTGAAAAACTCTTGTGTATTTTGTATGAATTTGCAACCTAAAATTTAAGAGCTGTTCTTGCTTAAATCTAGATTTGCCATTGAATCTGTCGATAAGTTGTTCCCTCTCCTTCACTATGGGTCCCTACAATTGTATAAAGGTGTATTTTCCATTACAAAGCTATTGTACAAAACATTTCGCTAACGAGTGTAAAATTATTCCATAGTAGACAAGACAATATTATACTAGGTGGTACATATAAAGAAAAAATGTTTTAATATTTTCTTATATTACAATAAAATTTAAAAAGCTTTAATGGGTGGGATGAGCTTCAGAAACTTGTGGTTTCACACACTTCTCAGAAAAAACGTGATTTCATTTTGCATGCACTTTTATATTTTCCTTTTTTTTATTGTCACTCGTGGAACTCCAGGGTTCCATGGAACACAGTCTGAAGACCACTGTCTTAAGCGGACCCAATAGAAAACTGATCAATCAAGAGTTTATTAGAGATATTAAACATTTACTTATATATATACTTTCAATATGCTTTGTTGAAATTTCTTCAATTTTTTTTTGAAAATTTTTTCAGGGTTTTCGTTTTTTTATTAAATCAACTTATTTATGAGAGCACTTGTTTTCTTTCAGACAGCACTTTTTTCCTATTTTATATAGGTGTAAAATAATTATAGGTATTTATTATTTTTTTCTAAATAAGTTATGAGATGGAAAAATTCTTTCCAATGAAAGCTGAGAGGCTTCTCTATTTTATGTTTTAAGAAATTAAACCAACTTCAATGACAGCTGTAATTATAGTTTACATATTTTGAATATCGATTTAAAAATTCAAATAGAATTCGCGTACACTCAATGGACAAATAAGATTTTTATGATTTCCTTAATCCATAGTTTTCTTAAAACGTTAATAAGCGTTTTTTTTAAATATGTATAAATATCAAAAACTCAGAATATAGTTTAAAAAATATTTAATTACTTTTAAAAGTTAAATATAATGTCAACAAGGAAATTTTATAATGCTGAGAAAGGAATGTTTAAGAAAATTTCTATTCCTCTTGCAAAACATGATTAACGTTTTAATCAACGACGGAATTAGATTTATTCAAAGAACATAACCCTTTTATAAAAATAGCAGCATAGATTTAGATGTGATTGTAGATCACAGCCACAATAAAAAACTTGGTTAACTGCATTTGGATAATTTCAGTCCGTAAAACAAAAAAAAAATCAAAGGGAAAAGATTTTTTTCTCTCCAAATATCCTTATTAATAAGAAATTTTTTCTAATTATAGAACATCATACACATATGAATATAATATCGAATAGCACACCACATTTAATTCCATCGTATGTGATACCAAGGAATGCATGTATCGTTGAATTTTATTTTGTAGATAGAGTGCACAAATGAGAGAAATTTACATAGCTCTGAAACAATGCTATATATCTTTAAACTTGTAAGGTATAAAAATTGATTTTTTTTTCATTTGTCGTGCAAATGTTCTTTATACTTAATACATTTAAAACGGATTATAATATAATTTTTCTATACCCATCAAATAATTTTTACGAAGGTTGAGTTCCGTTTCTGTTTAATAATAGTTATTGTTTAATTATTATTGTCTGCTTAACAATTACTATTGTGTAGACAGATAAAGTCGAAACTTTTTTTTTTACTATTCTTAACAAGAAAAATAAAATTAAGATACACACTAAATTTTTTAATATTCCTATCTTCATAAGAAAATAAAATCATTTATTGCGATTTGAAGAAAGTCAAAATTTTAAAACGTTCATGTAAAATGAAATTCGAGTAATGATTTACAAAACGAATCAAATTTATTTTGCCAAAATTTAGCAAGATTTTTGAAACACTTAAAAACTACTTATTTGATCATTTACTTATTCTCCCAAAGTCTATACCTTTTGTATATCAAATTCACAAAATGTTAAAAAACTTGGAGTATTAATGTTTGCATTACTTTTTTTTAATGTCAAAATGTTGCTCTGATGTTGATATTGTTGAATAAACTATAGTGTATTCCCATAAGATAGATTTAATTATAAATAATTGAATATTGTCCTGTTTTTCATGAAAAGCTATTAAACATTTCTTACACTTAATAGTTAAAAGTTAAATAATACCGAAATAAAAAAAAGTTTTATTATATAAACCAGTTAAAAAATGTCAGATTCTTTTTTCAATTAATTTTCGCTTTGAAATTTGTAAGATGTGTTCTTCCCCCAACATACTTTACAGTTATCATTTGTATACGGTCAGATTAAATATATCAACTGGTATGCTCGCAGATATTCTTCTAATCTGTACACAATGCCTCTTGAGAACTGATTAATGAGTTGTTACAGAATTTCACACAATGAAGCTTTAAAAAAATCTTGTTTGTCCCACGACTCGTCTCACGTTTCGTATGTTTTTGACTCCGAATTTGGGGCTGCATCTCAATTGGTTAAGTAGTACAACTTTTTCCCTTTAGCTTGTCTTTTCTGCATATCGGGTAGTCATTTCTAGTGACTGATTCATAATTATTACTTGGTTGTAATGATTTCGAATATTGATTCAAATGACCCAGCTGCGTTTGGATTCCCATGTGAACTCAAACAAAGCGCGAGATCTTTACCTCGAATAACAAGAGGACGAGGCCGTCCGACAAATCTAGAGTTTAATATACACAAGAATAATCTTTTATCTCGAAGGAATAAAAGTCATTTCGTTTATTTTTTTTATAAAAATATATATAAAGACGTTTGTAGCAAATTATACGAGGAAAATAAATACTAATTTTTTTTTAAAATTAGTTCATAAACTTTAAAAGTAGAAGAGACAAAATTTTATACCAGGGTTATTAATCTGAATATTTTTTAAAAGTGAGTTTCCATAGTTTTTCTTTGATTTATTGAAAAGTGATTTTGGCTAAGTTGACTATAAACTCTTTTAAAACAGATATTTCTATGGTTTTATTTATTTATCAATTATTACGATATTTTTAATTGAAATAATAAGGCAAAAATTATAAATTTTCTTGTTTCAGTCTCCTTGTTGGATACTAAACAAACTTCGTAGTTTATTCGACTTTTCAATAATGGCATTTTCCTAAATGCATTTATCTGAAGTTGGCGAGTTTAATATTACATGTTACATTAGAAGCCTAGGTGCCCCAGTAATTCAAATAACAAAGTTCGTACCAGAAAACTTACCCTATAAAAAGTATTGAAATCCTCTGCGTCAACCAAAGTTCGCTGTGTAAAACAAAGGAACCTCTGCAAACTAAACTGACATTACGCTAATGGAAATGTGGGGAGAGAGGTATATTAGTCATAAGATATTGTTTTTTTTTTCACTTGATTCAGTTCAAAGTTACAATGTCTTGGTTTGAGATCCAACAAGATGATTTTTATTTATGTTAGCCATTCTTAGAAATTTTTCCTTTATTAATACGAACAGAAATGGATAGTTCTTTCTAATGCTTGAAGAGGTCTCGAATGAAATTATTATGTGATATTTTCTCACACAGTTTGACTTGGAAATAAATAAATACGGTCTAATGGTTGAAATCCAAGATTATTGGTCATTAGATAGTCATTTTTTTTTCTTCAAAAATATTGTTACATTTTGAATAATCGATAGTAAAAATAGAATGGAATACTGTGTAATAAAATGTTTACTGAAGATAACTCGAAGCAAAAAAGAAAGCGTTTTCGAGTCTTTCAATATTGTCGAAAAAATTCATGTCGGATTATTTTTGATGAAAGGGGATTTGAGATCGAAAAATGATATTGATTTCAAAATGTAACAATATTTTTGAAGAAAAAAAAATGACTATCTAATGACCAATAATCTTGGATTTCAACCATTAGACCGTATTTATTTATTTCCAAGTCAAACTGTGTGAGAAAATATCACATAATAATTTCATTCGAGACCTCTTCAAGCATTAGAAAGAACTATCCATTTCTGTTCGTATTAATAAAGGAAAAATTTCTAAGAATGGCTAACATAAATAAAAATCATCTTGTTGGATCTCAAACCAAGACATTGTAACTTTGAACTGAATCAAGTGAAAAAAAAAACAATATCTTATGACTAATATACCTCTCTCCCCACATTTCCATTAGCGTAATGTCAGTTTAGTTTGCAGAGGTTCCTTTGTTTTACACAGAGAACTTTGGTTGACGCAGAGGATTTCAATACTTTTTATAGGGTAAGTTTTCTGGTACGAACTTTGTTATTTGAATTACTGGGGCACCTAGGCTTCTAATGTAACATGTAATATTAAACTCGCCAACTTCAGATAAATGCATTTAGGAAAATGCCATTATTGAAAAGTCGAATAAACTACGAAGTTTGTTTAGTATCCAACAAGGAGACTGAAACAAGAAAATTTATAATTTTTGCCTTATTATTTCAATTAAAAATATCGTAATAATTGATAAATAAATAAAACCATAGAAATATCTGTTTTAAAAGAGTTTATAGTCAACTTCGCCAAAATCATTTTTCAATAAATCTAAGAAAAACTATGGAAACTCACTTTTAAAAAATATTCAGATTAATAACCCTGGTATAAAATTTTGTCTCTTCTACTTTTAAAGTTTATGAACTAATTTTTAAAAAAAATTAGTATTTATTTTCCTCGTATAATTTTCTACAAACGTCTTTTGATATTTTTATAAAAAAAATAAACGAAATGACTTTTATTCCTTCGAGATAAAAGATTATTCTTGTGTATATTAAACTCTAGATTTGTCGGACGGCCTCGTCCTCTTGTTATTCGAGGTAAAGATCTCGCGCTTTGTTTGAGTTCACATGGGAATCCAAACGCAGCTGGGTCATTTGAATCAATATTCGAAATCATTACAACCAAGTAATAATTATGAATCAGCCACTAGAAATGACTACCCGATATGCAGAAAAGACAAGCTAAAGGGAAAAGTTGTACTACTTAACCAATTGAGATGCAGCCCCCAAATTCGGAGTCAAAAACATACGAAACGTGAGAGGAGTCGTGGGACAAACAAGATTTTTTTAAGCTTCATTGTGTGAAATTCTGTAACAACTCATTAATCAGTTCTCAAGAGGCATTGTGTACAGACTAGAAGAATATCTACGAGCATACCAGTTGATATATTTTAATCTGACCGTATACAATGATAACTGTAAAAGTATGTTGGGGAAGAACACATCTTACAAATTCAAAGCGAAATTAATTGAAAAAAGAATCTGACATTTTTTAACTGGTTTATATAATAAAACTTTTTTTATTTCGGTATTATTTAACTTTTAACTATTAAGTGTAAGAAATGTTTAATAGCTTTTCATGAAAACAGGACAATATTCAATT
>BMAO01010485.1:0-17336 GCA_019973975.1 Trichonephila clavata | reverse complement strand
TTCATGGCCCGGCGTTGCACGGGCTTATACCGAGGGTATAACTTAATCCCCATGTTAATTTCCTCCATTTTTTCTGACGCCAACACTTTTGTGTGGTTTTGACGCGTACGATGTGAGTGCATGACCCGTGAGTGCGTGTCATGGCTTTGTCGCTTAACATTTTCCCTTCTCTTCACAAATTCAACACTTCCAATATTATTTTTCGAAATTACTTTGATTTCTTTGTTTCTTTCCTCTCCGCTTAGCCCGGCGTTGCACGGGCTTTTACCGAGTGAATAACTTCATCCCCATGGAAATTTCGTGTTTCCCTCAGGCCGATAGCTCTTATGTGCGCGATGTGAGTGATTTCTTTAACTATGTCATTAAAACTCCCTTTTTCGAAATTTGTTCTTGCGTTGGGTGTGGTGTTCTAATTATTAGAGATGGGTGAAAGCGCAGGTGTCGTCCTCGTCACTTGACCATGGTTGAAAATTTCGAGGTCCATCGCCAATAACCCTCGAATAGGCGAACAGTGCGAATTAAAAAATCACTCACTCAGTTTTCAGTTCTTTCGTTGCAATTTTTTAGTCCCCGGAAACGAAAATGTAGCCTTTTTAAAGATAGTTGTATGTTGAAAAAAGACAGAAAAGTAGAAATTTTTCAAATTTCACTACTATTTTAAATATTGAAGTAAAATTGTGAGGATTTTTTGAAATATTCGACACACGGGAAAAATGTTTCATGCAATTATCTTTATAAAAGAAGAAATTATTAAATGATTGTTTTAAGTATTTTGAGTGTTTTATTAAAATTTGTTTCGAATGCATAACATACTGCCATGGAAATTCACCTTCCTTTATCAAAGTTCCTGGTATGTGTGTGATTCCTTTATATAAACGTCACTACAATTCCCTTTTTCGAAAAAAAAAAATATCTTCCAGATCTTACTAATGTCAAACATGTTTCAGTTCTCTTTCTACTGCATTGTGTACAGTGGCTTATTTGAGTGTAGAACTATTTTCCCCCTGACTCTCCCCTCAGATATAAGATTTATCTTCAAGTTTCTATTCATGACATGTCGAAAACAATATTGCTTTAGTAAAAAAATAATAAATTTAAACAATAAAAGAAAACTATTTTGATGCTTGAGTAAAAAAAAAGTCATCATTTTTTAATAATAGATAATTTTTAGGAATCTAAAATAATAAAATAATTTTCAGGTTTTCATTAATCAATCAATCGCTACTTACAGTTAGCTTAAAAATGTCTCTAGAACGTACTGATTGGAAGGAAATCCAAACTCTCTTTAAATAACCGGATATTTATTTACAAAACCTATCTTCGCCCCATCTTAACGTATACATGCCCCATTTGGGGATCTGCCAGTAACACACAATTAAATGATATTCAAAGACTTCATAATAAACAGGTACATCCCAAGATCTGTTCTCCACGAAGAACTTTGTGTTGAACCCATCCACACCCTAATAGCGAATGTTTCCTCGACTTTCCATTCTGCAACTTTCCATTCTGCAATCATGACAACCCAACGATTAGCTCTCAATCTAACTTCATGAACCAGCCTCACCTCATGTACCGTTTGCCTCATAGCGCAACGAAGATACTACCTGATTTCTAAGAATTCCACCCCCCCCCCCCATGTTGTTAAACGTAACGAAAACCCCCTTTTCGGATTGAAGAACGAAACGCAAAAGCTGTTTTCCGTTTACGGAAACTATGTTCCACCTCCCCCACCACCTCCTGACCGCCGAAGCTAGTTTTAGCTTAGGCGAACCTATCATTCTCACTTTATTTACTCCTTCTTAGGTATACTGTGTAACTGAAGTAGAAGGTCTAGCTACCGCTAGGCTGGCACTGAGGACAAATATTTATTCCAGGCTCTAGAACGTATTTTTATCCAAAATAATAGGCGATATACCTTTTATTAACAAATAATTAATTTAATAAGGAAATAATAGAAATATTCATTTGATTTTAAAAAATATATTAATTTAAATCCACATTATCTGTAAATAATAATAAAAAAATTCTACAGATAGCTCTTGAAACGTTTGGATGTTTGATTAAACATTTGTAACTGCTAAGAAAAACACTATGTAAAAAACCTAGTTATAAGTACACATTCACTGAAAAAAATCATTCAAAAAGAAAATAATACTATCTGATAAAAACATTTAATTTTTTTAGTTTTTTCCCGGAAACGAAACTGTAGCATTTTTAAAAATAGTTGTATGCTGAAAAAAGAACAGAAAGTATAAATTTTTCAAATTACAAAATTTCACTACTATTTTAATTCTTGAAGTAAAATTGTGAGAATTTTATGAAATATTTGACACGGGGGGAAAAAGTTTCATGCAATTACGCATTATTTTAAAGTAAACTATAAGTTTTATGAAAGAGAACAAAATTTCGATACTGATAAATATTTTAAATGAATCTCAGAAATGCATTGAATGCATTTTAATTTTAAAAAAATATATTAATTTAAATCCATTATCAATAAATACTAATAAAAAAAATTCTACAGATAGCTCTTGAAACATTTGGATGTTTAATTAAACATATATAAGTGTTAAAAATCCACTTTGGGGGAAAACCTAGTTATATGCTAACATTCACTGAAAAAAACATTAAAAAAAAAAGAATACTATTTGATAAAAACATTTAATTTTTTTAATTTTAATTTTATAGTTTTTCATTCCACTCTGTGTTAAAATTATTTAAACACGTATCTGCGGAAAAAATTATATTATACAAAACTAACTTATTAATTATTTTTAATAAAATTGATTAAAAATGCTCATTTAGCAATTAATTGTGACATATAGTTTTCGGCATTTTACTTTTTTAATCACTGTTTCTAAATATCAATGAACTTTTTAAAAATCATTTTCTTTTAAATTCATCGATATTTATAAAATACAAAACTATAACTTATTAATATTTTTACATTAAAATTGATTAAAAATATTCATTTAGCAATTAATTGTGACATTCCGTTTGCTTAAATAATGGCAGCACTGAAAAATTACGTGGGAAAAATAAACAGAAATGAAAGCTTCTTGTTAGGAATTGTTGAAAAAGATAGAAATTACTTTGAATGATTAAAAATCAGAAAAAAACCTTTTTTAAGGCAAAAAAAAAAAAAATGAAAAGTACATTAAAATAACAGAGGATCATGTTAAAATAAGTATTTATCAGTAAAATTAATTTACGTGGGAAAAATAAGCAGAAACGAACAAAATGAAATTCGCTAGATTCGAACCTAGCATAAGAAAGAATTAAGATACTTCGCGAAAGCGGCGCGTTAGCCAATCACGCCACGCAGGTTAGTAACAGAACAGAAAATAGGCAATAATAATGAATGGTCGGTTCAAATTGAATTTAATTTTTAATTGAGGGGATCCGTAATTTTGAAGCAATTTTTTCAATCTTCGTATATGTTACGGATAATATTACTGTACACACGGAAAAAAGGTTTTGTGAGATTACCTTCATAAATGACGAAGTTATTCAATGTGAAGTAAAAATTAAGACTACTTTTTAAAAATTCTATAAAAAAAAAAGTTTTGGGAATTTTATTTTTTAAATGAATGGATCTAAAAGAGAAAGGCTTGAAGTTAATTAGTGTAGAATATCGATTTAATAACACGAAAAGTAATTCATACCCAACGATTTAGAAATAATTTTCATAAAAACGCATCAGTTTTAACACTATTTTAAAAAATTCGAAAAAAATAGAAAATATCGTTATTTTACAAAAAAAATTACACCGTGTCGTGGCGAAATAAATGATCTTTCCGATTCTGTAATTATTTTTTGTCTAATTTCGACACCGAAAATCGGATGACAATTTTAATATGGTGGAAAACGTAAGATTACCGCTCGGCCGAAACGGAAGGGAAGTTCCGCCAAGTAAACAACCGGCAGGAGTAAAATAATTCGGCGTTTTAAGGTTTTTAATTAATATCTTTTTAACTAATTACAATATCGGAATATAAATAGGCAATACGGCTTCCCCGGAAAATTCCCGATCTTTTGGTACCTTCCGCGACTTTCTGCGTGGTGCTGTTCGTGAGAAGATAGACGCACATAGATAGATAGATAGATAGATAGATAGATAGATAGATACATACATACGTTTGTTTACCTTCGAATTTTAATAGTGTAGATTACTCAGGTTTTTAAACTATTAGACGCACAGTCTTGAAATTTGGTAAGCAGATACCTCTCATATGATAGAGATACGCTACAAAATGGGTTTCGTGAAAATCGAACCCCAAATGGCGTTGCGGGGCTTAGGGGGCGTTATAGATAATCATTTCCACTTTTAAACTATTAGACGCAGTCTTTAAATTTAATGAATAGATTCTTTTCATAGAGTAGAGATCAGCTACAAGATGGGTTTTGTGAAAATAGTGGTTGTGAGGAAGTGGCGTTGTGAGGAATTAAGTGACGTAACAGATAAATATTTCCGTTTTTAAACTACAAGATCTACCTGCTTGAAAATTGATAGGCATGTTTGTTTCATGGAGTAAATATCCGCTACAAAATGGGTTTGGGGAAAATTGACCCCCAAGGGATGTTGCGGGGGGTTAAAAGGAATTACGCCTCTTATTCCCCCGAAATGAAACTTGAGGGTTGATTTTCACGAAACCCATTTTGTAGCGGTTCTCTATTCTACAAAAGGAATCTGCTTACCAAATTTCAAGACTGTGCATCTAATAGTTTAAAAATGGGAATAATTATCTATAACGCCCCTTGAGCGCCCGCAACGCTACTTGGGGGTCTGTTTTACAAAACCCATTTTGGGAACTGTACTCTATGAAAGCAATCTGCTTAAAAAATTTGAAGACTGTGAGTCTAATAAATTAAAGATGGGAAAAAATTATATATAACACCCCTTGAGTCCCCGCAACGCCACCTAGGGGTCGATTTTCACAAAACACATTATATAGGGGATCTTGAATACATGAAAGGTTTCTGATTATCATATTTCAAGACTGTACGACTAATAGTTTAAGAATCAGTATAATTACTGTAGATAAATGTTTCCGTTTTTAAACTATTAGATCTACCTGCTTAAAAATTGGTAGGCATGTTCCTTTCATGCAATAGAGTTTCCAAATAAAATAATACAACAAAATCGACTCATAAGGAGGGTTGCGAGGGGTTAAGCGGAGTTATAGAAAAAATTCCTGTTTTTGAATTGTTAGACCCACATACTTTAAATTGGTTAAGCATGTTGTTTTGTTGAATAGGGATCCATTAAGAATGTATTTGAGGGAAAACAACTCCTGGGGGAGCCAGGGGATATTGGGGTGTATTGACAAAAAAAATCCTTTTTTCGAACTACAAGAACTATAATAATGGAATTTGGTTTGCATTTTTCTTTTGTTGAATTGATATACGCTAAGAACGGTTATTTTGGAGAACGACTCTCAACGAGATAATGGGTGTATTGATAGTAAAAATTTTGTCTTTGCTCTATTAGATGTAGACTTGAAATTTGGCTTGCATGTTTATTTTACAGAGTAGAGATCCAAAGAGAAAATTGGTTTTGCAGAAATCCACTTGGTTATTGAGTTACGAAAGTGCAAACATCATTCTATACTTCAATTTTAGAGATTATTAGAAAATACAAATTAGAAGTTGTTTCCTTTTTTTTTTTTATTATCAAGAGGTGAGAGTTACAGGTATCAGAATATTTTTCAATACAATCGAATTCTTATTGCTAGTATTTAGATATCAATAATTTATGTATTATATATTTTTCTATATAACATCATGAAATACCCAGCAAAGTGAATGGCTAATGGCTAGTATATGTATATGTTAGACAATTATTTTTTAAAATATCAACATTTTGTTAAGAAAAAAAATGGAATATTATTTATTAATTAATATGCACAAAATTTAGTTTCTTTCTTTACTATAATTCAATAAATTTTTATGGTTTTTTAAAAAAAAATAATAAAAGCAGTGATGAATGTATAATGTGTTTACATTTTAACAAATTTAATTTTTTCACATATTGAATATGACAAGCTATTGAAACAAGATGACTAAACTTTTTCATGATTTGAATCTTCAAATAAAATATAACTCATATAAAAAAAGTCAATAAAAAAATTAAATATTTTTCTTTTACTATAAATACTAGAACTGGTAAAAAATTTTGGAGTAAAACTTAACTGCAAATTTCACCTATACCATAATATTTTTGTGGCACGTTGTTGCAATGTAAAATTACAGCAATCTCATTTAAGTTTTATATCATCTTTTCCCTAGCTGTTGATTCACACTCTCTAATGACCAGTAAAATGTAACTGAAATCAATGAATATGTATCAACAATTTTACACATAACAGAGCTACAACTATTGGATTGTTATGTGTTTCACTGCATTATACATAATCTGCAATAGTTTCAAGTTAAATAAATGCCTAATAGTTATTTTAATTCTTAAAATACTTCATAATGAGTTCAAAAGTACTTCTGGTCATAAAATGGCTAGAGTTCTAAATTGTTAGTTTGCATATAAGTACATTTTTTGAAAGTTATTTTTAATACTCTGAACTGTTCACTACATAAAACATTTTATTTTGCTCTAAATGAATGTTTATATAAATTAATTTTGTTTCTTCTTCAATGTTGCCAGTAAATAATTTTATTTTTATAGTTTTACCCTTCTAAGCTACTGTCTACAAAAATTACAGTTGAACCTCTAATTAACAAAGTCACAAAATCCGTAAAAAAAGGTTTGTTACGTAGAGAATTTGTTAAACAGGGATTCATTTTTAATCTGTAGTATGATCTTTGTCCCAATCAAAAGTTCATAAAATAGAGATATTTGTAAAAAAAAAAAAGATTCATAAAATGGAGGTCTGGTTGTATTACCCCCCCCCCTAATTTACCTTTCTTTTCTTTTCTTTTGAGTTTTAGCAGTCACTCTTACAGTGGAAATTTTATAGATGGCCATGTTATTCTACTTGGTGAAATAAAGTTTTCTTTTTTGTAAGTTTCAAAGATATTTTCAAAATTTTTAAAATTGCTAAAGCAAATACCAAAAGTAAAATAATAAAACAAATAAAGAAAAGTAGGTCAATTTATACATTGTGTGAATTGTGCACTTCAAAGGTAAATAACAAAGCATATTCTTATACAAGACATAAAAATTCCCACAAAGAAAATATTTTTAATTTCTTACATCAGTTTTTTTCAGTAAAAAGGCCCAAACATTTAAAAAAGTTCCAAAATGGCACTATTTTTTTAATTGAAGCAGAAATATACACACAAGTATGAATAATAACAGTAAAATAATAATATAGTGAAAAGAGGCAACATTTCTTGTTCTATATTAATTTTGCCACACATCAGCTTAGTGTGTTTACTTCTCTGAGCATTGCCTGGCCAGATTCTCAAAACTCTTCTAAGGGGTTGCCATATTCTGTTCGGGACTCATGGTCAGGTTCACCACAAAAAACATTTTAATAACAGCGTGAAATTCCATTATTCTTATATAATCTTACTTTATTTTTCTCCTCTCATTTTAAGTAATATTTCTAGTTTTTTTTTATTGTCTAACAATCATTCTTTTAAATAATTTCATTAAGCTGTTCCTTACATTAATTTTTCCCTCCAATTTATTAAAAAATGACTTGGGGGGGGGGGAATGAGAGATTGAATATATTAAAAAGTAATTTATTTAAAAATTCCCTTTTGATATGTTAATTTTTTAAAAACTGCATGATTTTTATAATTTCAATTCAATGGGATTAAATGAATAAATAAATAAAAAAAAAATAACTACAAAATTTAAAACATTAAAATGAAATTTTAAAAAAAGGATAAATAACCGATTTTTACAAAAAATTTTCAGTATGTTTACAAAATCTTAAGCAAATTTTATATTAAAAAATTCATGGAGGTATAGAGCTGAAATGTCATTATTTATACTGTTATTTATAATTTACTAAGAGAGAAATAAATAAATAATTTAGTTTTCAAGGGAACAAAACTTTCATTCCCCCTTCCCCCTAAAGAAAGAGAATAATTATAAAAAATAATATTAAGTATTATTATGTTTTTGATCATTTAAATCAAAACCGACCATTTAAAAAAAACTAAATACTGTTTTTAATTAAATTATAATGAACCATATGCAAATGCATCAGAAATTTATTTGTTCTTTAAAGCTTTAAAAAGAAAATTTAATTCAATTCTACTTGAGACAAATTTTGCCTCAGTATATTGTAAAAATAATATTTCATTAAAAAACAAACCAATTTAACAAGGTTTTCAATATACAGAATAAATAAACTTCAATTTAAATACATGCTATATGCAAATTTATTTTTAACTATAAACAATATTTTATTTGGAAAGATATGTGAAATTGATGAATAAAAAAATAGACATTATTATTAACAAGAACTATAATAATGCCTTAAATATAAATGAATTTTAATTTATATAACATTTTTATCTATTTTGTGCTATAAAAAAATAATGTAAAAATATTTATCAAACTAGCAAAATAATGTGGAAATATAACAAACATTTTAAATACAAACACAGTTTATTAAACTTTGGACAAAATTACAGACTACAGTAAAAATTTAGAAGTAATTACGATTATCTAGTTCCTTTTTTCCAATTTTTGTTCAACTTCATCTAAGGTTAAAACTTCTTTTTGAACTGTAAATCCTTTGATGCGGACTAATGTATTTTCATTTTCTGACCCAAATTTCTTCATAGTTTCATAGGCTGAAACAAATAATGTTAATGTTTTAAATATACATTGTGTTTTGTATTCACTTAATGAAATTCTCTTTTCAAAAGTAATATCTTGAAATATACAAAAAATATTTTTATAATTACATATTTAAACACATAAATAAAAGAATAAGGAGGTTTAACTTCTAATTAAATATACATATAACTCAAGCATTGAAAATAAGTAATGGTAAGAGTAATGGTCAATAATGAAATGTTATAATGCAACCAACCTAAAATATATTTCCCAAATCACAATAATTTTGTCCTTTAAGAAGATTAAAAAAAATTTGTAAGGTATATGCGCAATTTACACAAAATATTTAATTTAATGATTTTAAAAAATTTTTGGCTGCCCCCAAGTGTATGTATTATGTAATACAGATTTTGTGCTCAACATTTCATGAAAATTTAATTATTTAACTTTTTAAGGGAAAAAAATTATGAAGTGATTTTAAAATGCTACTCCTTCTACAAAAACTTACGCACATGCGAGAAATTTTATTTACAAGTACATCAAACTATGTACAATAAAAGTTGGTATGAGCTATGTGATAATATGATTTTTTTCAATCAATGGATATTTTCATGAATGTTATTGAAAATTCCAGAAAAAATATGCGAATTCTAGACTCAATTATATTTAAAAAAAATAAGTATTGCTTTGATTTAAAAATGCATTCCAACTTATGTTACTTGTACTATTAGGAACAAGTGAAAAAAATTTCAAAGCATTATGCACAGTAGAAAAAAAGCCTTATCATTTTGACTAAAGACAAACTAGTTATTTTACCTTTCTGAGGTAAGTCAGTTTAAAGTTATAATTTGCCATAAGTATGTGAATAAAATTAACACAAAAGTTATCATAACTCTGCATTTTTTAAACTTAAAGCTTTCAAAATTTAGGAGATTGTAGAAAAGTATATAAAGGATAGTTTGAACTAAAAAAATAGATTTGTTTTTTTGTCCGTTGAAATGTACTGTGTCTCCTTAATTTTATCAAGTTAAAAAAAAAAAATCTGAAAATATATATATATAAATACATATACATGATGATGATTCTCTATTTTGATTTTCTTGAGAGGAATTTTCTTTGATTTATTAGAGTGCTGAAACCCCTAAGATATTGTGGGAATACTTAATTCTTTTCATTTACTCATCTCATGAAAAGTGTAATTTTTTCAAAACTTTAGTTCTTAAACAAGAGTCACATCAAAAAATTTTGTGGCAAGATGATACAATACTGCATAAGCCCCTGGAATAATAAGCATGTTAAAATTAAGAGATCTTGTGAGTAAAGGAAGTCCTTTGAAATGAGAAGAATGCATTTGTCTATTATAAGCTTGCTGAGTGCATTGTGTTGCTACATTTAGGTATAAGTGTGTATGTTTGTTTGCATAACGTATCTTTAGTATCATAAATAAATTCATAATTGTAACCACCCTATCTAAGTAAAGTAACATATCTAAAAGTTCTCCAAGATAAATTTCAACAAATTTAAAGTGTTTTGAAGCAAAGCACTATATTATACATATAATTTTTTTTTAAGGATGTACAAGCTTTACTTCGAAATTTTTAATTTTTATGCATGCAGTTTTAAAATCTAATTCGAAATAAATACAAACAAATAAAAATTGAAATCAAAATAATTTTTAAAAAATATTTTTAAAATGTAAATTGGACATAAATAAATTAATATGATTTAAGCCCATTTCAGTGTAAAATTGATTGACATTTTTTAACTAATTTATATCAATTAAAAATTTATGGTCAATTGATTAATTATCATCATCACATTTCAAAGAACACAAGGATTATTTGTGACAGCTTTTGTAATTTTTAACCATAACCTTAACAGATTTAATGTGATTTAGCTCCTTTACAAGGAGGATCTTTGATAACTTGACATAAAACCTCCGACTTGGCAAAAACAATCACAGCCATTAATTTGTGATCATGACCACTTGGTTACTACAGCCATAACTTTGGTAAAATACAATTCAAGTTCATAAAACATGTAAAAGCACAAAGACATTTTAATGCAACTATTCAAAAAAATCTTTTATAGATAAAATCCAATTTAAAAATAATATATATAATGCCCATTTAATTAATGCATTTTAAAAACCTATTACATGAAATAATGAAGAAGAATACTTTATTTCGCAGAATTAAAGTTCCCATATTAAGGAAGTACATTAGAAACTATTTACAGATGAAACAAAACATATACAGTCAACTCTCGATAATTCAAACCTTCGATAATACAAATTTCTCAATAATTCAAACTATATGCTCAGTCTCTAGAAAAACTCTTGATATTTTGAACTAAAAACAATAAGTTTGGGTACACTCAATATTTCAAAGTAAAATCTGTGGCTGGCCAAACTACACAACATGCTATAATTCTAAGTTATCTTAACTCTAGACAATTCAAACACTCACTGTCATGTAGAGTCCTGTAGCAAACAGGTTGAAGCTTACAAGTTTTACATTGTGTTGTCTCTGCATGTCTTCCCTATAACATAGCCCCTTTGATGACTATCTGTCTGCTACCCCTTCTTAATGTTTTCCCGATTCCTCAAGCAAAAAGACTCTTTAATAGTTTTCAATCCTTTAAGTAAACAAGAGACCAACCGCACCTGTTGCCAGTCATCCGCATCTTTCGTTTAACACGTGGCCTTGCTACCCATGTGTTCAGAAAGGATGGTCCACTATTGTGAAGAAGAGATGCGTAGGATTGTGTATGAATGTATCCTTTTAATACAGGACTTTTAATTCTGTAAAATATTTATACTGCATATGTACTTTTGAAAAAATACTTCAAAATAAATTTATACATATGGACAATTGTTGTTCTATTACAGTTTCAAATTTAAAAGTGTTAGAAAAAAAATTATCTTCGTGTATTTTGGGAATTTTTCTACCCTCTTGATTAATTTGAAGTTTTTCATTGGTCCCTCCCACTTCGAATTATCGAGAGTCAACTGTAATTGTATGCATTGAATTATATTAGATCAATAAGCATAAACAGTCATAAAAGTTGTAATCTTACTGTCAAATAACTATATGTCTAAAAAAGAACACACAGAGATAAACTTCTATATATTTTTAAATTAACTAGAGTCATATAACACCATTAAGATCATATTAAAAGGAAATCTATCTGAAATCTCTTGAGTGAACATGTTAAAGTAGTACACATTTGTCTGAGAAATCTGAAATATTTTTTTATCTGAATGAATAAATGTATTTCTATAAATATTTAACATTTTAATGAATAAATAAATTATCCAACAGGAAAAGATAAATTATAAAACTTAAAACTTAATTATTAAACTTAGTAGAGGGTAGCAAGACCCACACAGAATTATAATTGTATCTTTCTTTACATGTTACACAAGAAATAATTATTGATAGAAATATACTCATATTAAATTGCAGTAAATCCCTTCAATTTTAAAAAGAAGATTCCTGAAAGGTGATAAAATACAATTTATCACATTTTATTTTTGGATTTTAAGAATAAACCAAGATTAAAATAGAGCAGTAATTTATAAAAAAAAAAGAAAATAGTGATTTCAATTAAAAAAATATTTACTTTTATATATTTAGTATCAACAAAATGTAAAAAAAAATTAAACATTCAAATAAAAAATAAAGTTAATTCATATATATATATATATATATATCATCTTAAATTCTCATTTATTATACACAAATACTAATTTAGCTATGTCTTGATTATAAAATAAAGTAACACCATTCAGCATTCATCGAAATCCTAATGAATAGTAATATGTATATAACAAAGAGATAAATCAAAAAACATAATGATATTTTTACAGAAAATTATAAACCAACACAAATTGAGCAGAAATAGTTACAGATAAAATATCACAAATTAAATTTTCGAGAAATAATCATCCAAGGAAAAGTAAACTAAGCATTAAAAATCCAAAATTTGTACTTAAACTTAGCACATTACAATTGTAAACAATTACAAAAAATGTAATTTGCAGAAATATGGAGCTAAGATCAAAGTTTATAAGATTTCATACTTACGAGTAAATGCTATAAAACCATGCGATTCAGAAGAATTTGGTTTATAAGTTTTTTTAAAATAATAAAGAGTCATTCCAAATACTGTCCATGCAATAGTGAAATATACTAAAGAAGAGGTTAATTCTCCTCTCTTAGCAGTTCCTACAGGAATAGGTCGAAAATTAGATCTGATGAATACCCGAAGATAATGTCGAATCAATCCCATTTTGATATCATCTGTGGGAGGGGGAAGAAAAAGTAAATTTTTCATAAGATATTGTATCCATAAGAAAATTATAAATAAACACAACAAGAAAATAATATAAATAAAATATTACATAACAAATATAAGACCATTATTTACACTTCTACTGATTTCTATTGCTTGGAATAATCCATTCAAAAAATCTTGTAATACTGAATCATATAACACATTCAAAAATTAATAAATGAATAAGTCAGCCTAATTTTAGCAATAGGAATAATTTTACTTTTTATATCATATTTGTGATTTCTCTTAATTATTATTATTATGTATTTTGTTTAATATCCAAATAGTTACCCCCAGAACAGTGTTTTTTATAGGCTCTCCAAGCAATCAAATTATGTTTATATGAATATATAAATACATATAACACAATACAATTAGCCCACAAATTAAAAGTACTGTCAGTAGTATTCTTTGATTTACATTATACTGAGTTGTAAAATTTGAATTAAATAGTCTAGTTAAGAATATTTTTTTTTTAGTTGTGCTGGTGCACCAAAAAACTAAAGACAAAAAAACAACCAGATTTTTCAAAAACCACTGAACATTTTATTACAAAAGTCCATAGACACAACAAAGAAAAGATGCTTTTCTTAGTTATCAGTCAAATTTGATCTTACCCTTTTATTTTATGAAAATTAAGAAAACTAAAAAGACAGATATTTCAAACACTATTCTAAATTTATTTTGTCATCCTATTTTGTTTAATGTTCAAATTTAAGTTTTATTTGTGTTTTTGAAAGTAATTAATGCTTTTGAAACTTTGGCAAACAATTACATAAAGACAACATTTGAATAATGGATTATAATAGAAAGCAGTTGTGGAAGCTTAGATGCAGTCAGTCTCTAGCTGAGACAGAATGTGTTCCAGAGTATGGTTCTCAGATTATGGAATAATTTCCAGGAGATAATATCTAGAAGACTAGTTACAAGGTGGCATTCAAGAGCCCTCACTAGCTTAGTTTTAGTTGGCTTTAATTACAAAGTACAATGAAGGGGAGGTACAGCAGGGCTTCATTCCAGAAGACCAATTGATTGAATTCCCCTTACACAGTAAGGGGGATACCATCCCACAGAAGAGCCACCTCGATGCAGTTAACATTATCCTTGGGCAAGCATTTCCTTTGCTGAAGAGTCAAGTTCAGTATGTACACTGATTCTTGATGTGTTCACATATGGAGAGAACACGTGGGTATTACCCCTTCAAAATCATGTAAGTAGACCATTATGGAAGTGGTGGCATTATTGTCTAGTTGGTCTGATGTTGAATGAGTGCAGAAAACTGCACACCTTTCAGGAAGGCCCCTTGATTGCTCTGAAGTACAGGGATGAGATCTTAGAATCATGCACAAGGCAATTCAGAGAGCAGTTGGACTGACAGTTCATTTTTATAAACCTTAAATTTTTTTCACACAGGACTTGGTTGGTCAAAAAATGAATACCTCAAGGTTGAAAATATTTAAATGATGGAGTTGTCTGTGAAAGATCCCCAGACCTGAATTCCCTACATGTCTAGGATGACACTGACAGATGAATAGCTATGTTGAGAAACAGCTTGCTTGCTTACACCCAAAACACTCTAAGAGCTAAAACGTGCCTTGATGGAGAAGCAGGATTTATTGTTCTAATACATGATAAAAAGTCACAAACACAAAAGCTTTTGTTCAAAGAGCCATGCTACAGTCAGGAGTAATTACACCGGATATTAAACCTTCCACAAAAGCCTTCTCGTAACATCAGTTTTATATTCTAATCTTTTTAATAATATTTTAAAGCACTTTGAAACAAAATTTCACTTGAATTAGTTCAGTAATTTTTGAAAATTTTTCAAAAATGTGCTTATTTTGTTACTTTTGCATATTAGTGTAGGAGAATAGAAAATAAACTTTTTTTTTAACAATTTATAGATTGGGATAAATTTTTTATTAGTACTGCTGCACTAGATCAACAGAAGGACTATTGCTGACTATGGGGGAGAATTGAGTCTCTTTTCCACTAAATATGCAGCAATAATCTTTATCCTTTTGTTATATTTCATTTCTACACTTAGTTAAACCTCTTCTTTTTTTTCAAATTTACCATTCCGCTTTATTTTAATCAAAATTTTTAAAAGTAAGTTTGCATAATTTGTTTATAAAAATAATTCTGAATTTTTTTACTACCAAATTCCAAAAGTTAAGAAAATATTGTATCTTAGAATTCCTTCTCTAATCTACTGCAATAAAACTTTGAAAAAAAATGGAACTCTATTCAAAATTTTAAAAACTATTTAAATTTAAATTATGCCAGTACAAGCAAGTCTACATGCAATGAATGTCAATTTGCTAATATAATCATCATTTTTTCCTTTCTCCTACAAAAAAAAAATACTCACTAAATATGGCCAATATTGTTATCAAATATGAATTTATGAACCTTGTAACAATTGTTTTCATTATTAAAAGAAAAATCATATAAATCAGCATTTATTATACTTAAAAAACCTGAACAATACTTTTTATTGAATTGTAAATATCATTCAACTATACAACTTTTAAATGTACACATCGTAAGAATATTTTCCTCTTCTATAACAACATCTTACGATATTGATGAGTGGTCACAGCCATGAGGTTGCAGCTAGTGTTGTTGCAGTTGAGTTATTTTCAGTGGAGTAACAGAGAACATAAGAGGGCCCCCTGAAAAGTGAGGTTTTCAGCCCCAAGTTGCATCTTAGAAAAGGTATGTTTTTAGCGTTAATCACACTTCAGGCCTCTAGAATCCCTGCCCTCCTCTTGCAATGTGGGGGTGTATGTTACGCCACTGGTTATTTCTTCTAATTCTGATGTCAAGAGCTGATGGATATTAAATTTGCAAGATTAAAAGCATAGTTCAAAAACACAAGTTCCATCCCCAGTAGCTTTTATTTTAACTTCTCAATGTAAAATAAATGAAAATACTTAATCAATCGAAAATAAATTTAATACAACAATAACATTTACACATATTTTACTCTGTCAATTTATTTCTTACAAACAGTTCATTTCAGAAAAAAGATTGCAGCTTATATTTTATTAATTTTAAAATAAAAAATAGGGTTCTTGTATTCTTTTTAATAAATAAAGATATGCATCCTGGAATGCCATATACAATAATAATTGAACTATATGGAGAACAAGAGCTCTTTTAATTCGATTGATGCTCCAATTTTCAGTGTAAAAAATACTATTAAGTAATTTTCTAAAAAATTACACAATAAGAAAAGTACTTAACTTCTGAGTTTTAAATTAAATATGATGGATGCTTATGAGGATATAATAGAAGATATTATTAATCTTGCAAATACACTTTACTGAATTTCACTTTTATATTTTAAGGATATACAGGGTGTCCAGCCTTAATGTGACCCAATAGCTAATTCCCGAACCGTTCGGTTTAGATATGCACTTCCAATTTGAAAAATGTTTTAAAACAGGTAAAGAATGTTTTTACGTGCTTTTTGAACCAAAAAACTTATTTAGAAAAAAATTGCAAAAAATAATTTTTTATATGGTCCCAGGTCCTATCGCTTATATTTAGGAAAAGATGCAATGCACAAAAACAAAGTAAACACAAAAAGTTTCATTTTATTATGATAAAAACTGGCCGAGTTATGGAACTTTGAAAATCATATGCTTTATCCATTTTCTCGACTATTTTCAAGAAGCTAGTAAAAGTGAAATTAGTTGGAACTCTGCCAGGAAACTTTTGCTCTTGCACATCACTTTTATGTAAATCATTTTTAAATTTAAAAGCATACGTTAACAATACAACAATTGAGACCTTAAGAAATAAAATTTATTCTGTGTACGTATAAAACATAGCAAAAATAAAATATTTTGGACGAAGAAAACATTTTAAAAGCAGTTCCAAAAATACACTTACATGCTGCAGCTTCAGTCTGATTTGTTCCGTT
Source organism: Trichonephila clavata (assembly GCA_019973975.1). Classification (NCBI taxonomy): domain Eukaryota; kingdom Metazoa; phylum Arthropoda; class Arachnida; order Araneae; family Nephilidae; genus Trichonephila; species Trichonephila clavata. The sequence goes on along the minus strand of BMAO01010485.1, from coordinate 312 downwards.
TTTGCTGATCATGACGAATGTTAAAAATCTGTTGTGTATATCTGACTGTAAGCAATTCGCTTGCAATTGCATACAGTCGTATTCTAATATTACGAATTTTGGTACGGGAGAACGAGATGTATAAAAATGAATACTGCGAAATGGTACTGTTTTATGGGCAGTGTAATCGAAATAAGAGAGAGGCAGCAAGACTTTATGCCATTAAATTTCCCACTCGAAGACATTCATCTTATTATGCAATTGCCCGTGCTGTTCAACGCATGTATAAAACTGAGAGTTGTCATAGACGTATCCCCTTGTATAGTGCCACAC